>RJVU01053773.1:2220438-2250993 GCA_003731715.1 Anabarilius grahami
ATGATTTATCTTTATGAAATTATTGTAAAAATTTTTTTGAATTGCATTCAATTCTGCTTTGGACATAACAAATGTTTGTGTGTAAAATAAATACTTTTGTTTTTATAGAAATGCTGTCTGACAAAGTGGGCAAACAGCTGGGTCACCCCACTTATTCTTTAACTGGATGGTTGGTAAGCAAGTTCTTTAAATGGTACAATCAGATTTTGGAGGAAAATGCAGTGAAATTGAGCAACATACAACCCAACGACACTGTGCTGGAGCTGGGTCATGGGCCGGGCCTCGGTCTGCAGGTGGCCTCGCAGCTCCTCACGGGCCCGAGAGGGAAACTAATCGGTGTTGACTACTCACAATACATGCATCAGATGGCCAGTGAGCGCATGAAGGAGCAGATCTCCAGAGGAAAGGCTGTGTTGTATTGCAGTGATTTGGTGGCCATGCCGATTGAGGAAAACACTGTTGACAAGGTGTTTCACTGTAACTGTTATTACTTCTGGCCGGATCTGAAAGCAGGAGCGAGATCGATTCACAGAGTGATGAAACCAGGTGAGATCATGAGAACTTAATCTCTCACTATCTCTTTTTACTTAAGTAAAAAGCAATAGTGGGACATGATTTCATGATTTTCAAAATTGTGCTATAACAACTTAATTTTATTAAGGGAAATAAATGACACTTGCATATTGAGGATGCAACATCACCATCATCATCCTCTAGCCTACACGCTAAACTCCTATGTTACAATTTAGCAATAAATTCACACTGTTCTTAAGGGGGGCATATTTGCATCTTACACTCTTAAAAATAAAGGGATCCAAAAAGGGTTATTATTTGCAGCAATGCCACAGAACAGGGGTGTCAAAGGGGCTGTATACACGACACTGTTTTCAACTAAAAATGGAAAACAAACACGACAATGGCATTCTGGGGGTCTGAAAACTCAAACTTTTGAAAACGGTTTTAAAGTGTAACAACAAAAAACAACAAAAATGCAGATCTGTGAAAATTGTGACAATAACATGCGTATTACACGTTTAGTCTATAGGCATTGCTGAAACCACGCCCGCCTAGCTCGACGTGATCATGTTAGCAGTATCTAAGATGGACAGATAGCTCCTTTGCCTATCTAAAATATTAATAAAGATAACAGGTTATATCATTTGAAAGTTCTAAATGTTTACTGTCAATAATACGATGTCTTTTTTACGATATAGATGCTCCAACACCAGTAATTGTAGTTTGTGTTGGGTGTGCAAATAACAACATGAAAAATCAAACGGGACTTCATACCTTTATAATGAAATAGTGATCACGAGATCTACTGGGGTAAAATGTCCATGAGTGTCCTTTTGAAAAACAAAAAACGTCTTGGGTTACAAGTGTAACCCTTGTTCCCTGAGTAAGGGAACGAGACGCTACGTCGTTGACGTGATGGGAATCCTCTGTATTTTGTGTTCGTGAAGCTCCACTGTATCCAACCAATGAGAGAGAGAACGTGACGTCATCGGCGGGCGACGTCGCGGACTATAAAGCACGCCCAAAAACAGAGAACGCTAGCTTCTGTGATATGTCTGAAGGAAGCGCTCCAGGCATGCAGGAGGTACGGCAACATGACGTAGCGTCTCGTTCCCTTACTCAGGGAACAAGGGTTACACTTGTAACCCAAGACGTTCCCTTTCGTGGGAACTATAGACGCTACGTCGTTGACGTGATGGGAACGCTGTCCCAACTATGCCGTGCCTCCGAGTGCCTGGCTGCCATCTTGTAGCACCAAAGCACCCGGAGTACTACTAACATTTAGGTCATAAAACCTAACAAAAGTATGCTGGGATGACCACCCCGCAGCACCACAAATATCAGCCAGGGAAACACCCGACCTGTGAGCTGTTGATGCCGCCATACCTCTTGTTGAGTGCGCCCTAATGTTCAAAGGACATGGGAGCCTTAAGGCTCTATAAGAAAGTGTGATGGCCTCAACCACCCACTTACTCATTCTTTGTTTGGAGGCTGGGCCCCCTCGATTCGGGGACCCATAACATACAAAAAGCTGGTCAGATTTTCTCCACAGGGCAGCTCTGTGGACGTAAGTATCCAGCGCCCTCACTGGGCACAGCAGGTTAAGTCTCCCCTGATCCGGTGTAGTAAACGGAGGGGGATAAAAAGCCTCCAGAACAATGGGACCTGGGACCCTGGTGGGGACTTTGGGTATGTAACCAGGCCTTGTATGCAGGAAGGCCTTAACCATACCTGGTGCAAACTCTAAGCATGATGGTAACACCGAAAGAGCTTGAAGGTCACCTATTCTTTTCAATGAAGAAATGGCTAATAAGAACACAGTCTTTAATGTGAGCATTTTGTCCGACACATCTTCCAAAGGTTCAAAGGGCGCCTCAGCCAACCCTTGTAACACAATGGCCAAGTCCCAGGTCGGAGATTTTGGGCGCACTGAGGGCCTCAACCTCAGTGCGCCACGAAGGAAGCGTACAACTAAGGGGTCTCGACCTACCGAGACACCCTCCATAGAAATGTGGTAAGCCGAAATAGCAGCAACATACACTTTTAGTGTGGAGTACGTTAGACCCTCTGACAGTTTCCCTTGAAGGAATTGAAGCACATGGCTAATAGAAGAATGGACCGGGTCCACTCTGAGATGACTACACCATGTAGAAAACACATTCCATTTATACATGTAAAGCTTCCTTGTAGATGGAGCCCTGGACTGAAGGATGGTTTCCACCACCTCCGTTGGGAGACCAGAATCTATGAGTCTTGCCCCCTCAGAGGCCAGGCCCACAGTTTCCACATCTCTGGACGGGGATGAAAGATCGTGCCGCCCGCTTGGGACAGGAGATCCTGTCTGATCGGAAGCTCCAGAGGAGAGCCGTAAAGGAGAGAAACTAGGTCCGCAAACCAAATTCTCGTTGGCCAGCAAGGAGCCACCAATATTAGATGCACCCCTTCCTGGCGTACTTTGTCCAGAACTCCCGGGAGCAGAGAGACTGGGGGAAACGCATACAGGCGTCGCCTCGGCCACGTCTGTATCATGGCATCCAACCCCAGAGGAGCTGGGTGCCTCAGAGAATACCACAGAGGGCAATGGGTTGACTCCTCTGTGGCAAAGAGATCGACTTCCGCTCGACCGAACACTTTCCATATGAGCTCCACTACCTCGGAGTGGAGCTTCCATTCCCCCGGACTCGCGCCCTGCCTCGACAGGGCGTCCGCCCCCATATTCAGATACCCTGGGATATACGCCGCTTTCAACGAGAGTAACTTCCCCTGGGTCCAAAGGAGGATACGGCTGACTAGCTTGCACAGTGGACGAGACCGCAGCCCCCCTTGGTGATTTATATAAGAGACCACCGTAGTGTTGTCTGTCTGGATCAACACATGGTGGCCCCTCAGGTCGGATAGGAAGTGTTTCAGAGCCTGAAACACTGCCAGCATCTCCAGCCGATTTATGTGCCAGGAGGCCTGGTGTATATCCCACCGACCTTGAGCTGAGCGACCACTCATGATCGCTCCCCAGCCCGTGAGGGACGCATCTGTCGTAAGCATTACGCGACGACATGAAGTTCCCAACACGGGTCCCTGGGACAGGAACCAAGGCTTTTTCCACATGACCAGAGCACGAAGGCATCGCCGCGTGACTTTGATCATGCGAAAAGGATTTCCCCTCGGGGAAAACCCCTTGGTCCTGAGCCACCACTGTAAGGGTCTCATGTGCAGAAGGCCAAAAGTAATAACGTTGGACGCAGCTGCCATCAGACCCAACAGTCTCTGAAACTGTTTTACAGTGAGTGACTGGCCTAACTTCACCCCTTTCACGGCCCCGAGGATGGAATCCACACGAGCAGGGGACAATTGCGCCTGCATCGTGGTGGAATCCCAGATTACACCTAGGTAGTTTGCAACCTGCCTCGGGACCAGCACACTCTTTTTGGCATTGAGCCTCAACCCAAGCCTTTTCATGTGCGACAGAACCACATCTCGATGTAGAACTGCCAGACGTTCCGTTTGAGCTAATATCAACCAATCGTCGATATAGTTCAGTACACGGATGCCCCGGAGTCTCAGCGGAGCCAAGGCTGCATCCATGCACTTCGTGAACGTGCGGGGTGACAGTGATAGGCCGAAGGGAAGAACCTTGTATTGGTATGCTTCGCCCCCGAAAGCAAACCTGAGGAACTTCCTGTGAGAAGGATGGATGGATATGTGAAAATACGCGTCCTTCAGATCTATCGCCACAAACCAGTCCTCGGATCTGATCTGTGGAATAATCTGTCTGAGTGTAAGCATCTTGAACTTCAACTTCTTTACAGATCGATTTAGTATGCGTAAATCTAGAATCGGACGCAACCCTCCATCCTTCTTTGGAACAATGAAGTAGCGGCTGTAAAAGCCCGACATTTTGCTGGGAGGAGAAACCCTTTCTATAGCTCCTTTTTGCAAAAGCGTCGTAACTTCTTGTTCCATAACCAGAGACTGCTCTGGAGCAACCACAGTGTGAATCACTCCACTGAACTTGGGGGGAAGAGAACCGAACTGAATTCTGTACCCCTGTTCTACTATGAACAGCACCCATTTCGAAACATTCGGAAGACATTTCCACTCCTCTGAATGATCTACTAAGGGTACCAGCCTCTCGAGACTGGTCTCTGGTGTTTTTTGAGCACTTGGCTCGTTTATCTGACGCGGCGCACCGGCAGATAAACGAATCACGTGCTGGCCGACCCTCCTCGGAGGATCGACGGGGACTGCGTGGCAGGGTTGGCAGAACAGCCCCCTGAGGGCACCGAAGGGGAACGATAGAAATTAATCGTCGAACCCCTTCGGAGGGGACTGCCCTCAGAAACCCTGACCCACGACCGTCAGGATTTCTTTTGGGAAGCCTTCCGGGAAATAATGACGGTCCTCAGATCCGTCCTACCCCCGGAAGGCTTCGGCTGTGCGGCACGCTCCGGTCCCCAAGCTTTCCGCGGGGGAGCACGGGCGGCCACACTAGCCTTCTGTTGGGGTCTGTGCCCCGAGGAGCCGGCTGTCGGCTGAGGCTGCCCCCGCCCGGCAGCCTCAGGGGGATGAGTTTTTCGAGGGAGGAACCTTTGAAACGCCGCCTTCTGCTTCTTTGCCTCCTCGAACCTGTCGACGACAGTATTAACTGCGTCACCGAACAGACCCTCGGAGGAAAGCGGCGCATCCATGAGGACATGTTTATCTTTGTCCTTTATGTCAGCTAGATTGAGCCACAGATGTCTCTCCGTGCCCACCAGTGCTGCCATGGAGCGGCCCACTGACTTGGCCGTCTCTTTGGTGGCACGGAGAGCTAAATCCGTGGCTCTCCTCAGCTCTTGGATCGTCTCGAAGGTTACCTCCCCACTTTCATCAATTTCCCCCAGCAGATCAGCTTGGTATGCCTGCAGTATACTCATCGTGTGCAGACATGCCGCAGCCTGACCCGCTGCCGAGGAAGCCTTGCCCACCAGATTTGATGTTTGCTTTAATGGTCTGGTGGGCAATGTCGGGGCTTTCAGGGACGATGCAGACTCGGGCGAGAGATAGCTCGCAAGCGTCTCTTCAACCCGAGGCATCGCCCCATAACCGTGTTGCTTCAGCCCGTTAATATTGCTGTACATGGATGTTTGCGGGCTGAAGACACGGTACTGCACGGGTCTGTTCCACGACCTCGACACCTCGGTGTGGAGGTCGGGAAAGAACGGCAGTCCCCGACGCTGAGGCAATGACCTGGCTGGAAGAAAGCGTTCGTCCAGTTTGCTCTTTATTTTGGGAACGCTTTCCTCCACGGGCCAGTTTATATTCAACTTTTTTACTGCCCGGGCCATAACCTCAGCAAGCTCCTCATGGGCTGGAGATGAGGATGACGGTCCCTCATCTCCACCCTCGATACCTTCAATATCAACCTCCTCGGAGGAAGATACATTCAGTATCGGTGTCTCTCTTCGGGGGGAAGAAACCGCAGCGCGTGCTTCCGCCACCAAAGGAGAGACACTGGATCTAGCAGGTAAGGGGAGCGATAAGGCAAAGCCCGTCTCTCCCCCCTCTGTTAGATCCATTTGTGAAC
Organism: Anabarilius grahami; assembly: GCA_003731715.1. NCBI lineage: Eukaryota > Metazoa > Chordata > Actinopteri > Cypriniformes > Xenocyprididae > Anabarilius > Anabarilius grahami. The sequence goes on from RJVU01053773.1 coordinate 2,226,518, forward strand.
CCCACGAGTGCAGTCTACGCTGTGCCTCGGCAGCAGCGGGACCAGACCCGCGGGGAACACTCGCCGCGGCGCCCTCCTCAAAGAGCGCCCGGCGTGAGCGAAGTGCCCTGAGAGTGAGCATCTCACAGTGCACACAGACAGCCCCCTCGAGAGCTGCCTGTGCGTGCTCAATCCCCAGACACTTCACACACATTTCATGTGTGTCCCCTGCCACGATGAATCGCGGACAGGGAGGCACACACTTCGTGAAACGTTCCGTCATTTTGCTTTGTTCAGACAATACAACAATAAATAGAACAGACAAGATACATGTAGCGCTTACTGAAGACAACAGAAGCTAGCGTTCTCTGTTTTTGGGCGTGCTTTATAGTCCGCGACGTCGCCCGCCGATGACGTCACGTTCTCTCTCTCATTGGTTGGATACAGTGGTGCTTCACGAACACAAAATACAGAGGATTCCCATCACGTCAACGACGTAGCGTCTATAGTTCCCACGAAAGGGAACAGTACTTTTTGTCCACAAAAGCATTAAATCCATGAAATATTGGTATATTATCCATTGTTTGTATCACATTTCTTCTGAATGATCTGCTCTTCATCATCGTTCTTCAAGAAATTATGCAACCTGAGCAGTGTTTATGTTGTAAAACTGTATATGCTCGTAAATATCTCGCAAACAAATGAGCCCACGTCCAAAGTATAATTTTTCAAAATGCAGCAGTTTTAGTTATAATATCCAAGCAGTGCTGTCGTTTTATATCCTCCCGCCATAGTAAATCTCAGGAACAAAACTTTTAGCCAATGCCACGATCCAAAAACGTGTGTTCTGTTTATCTTCCGCATGCGTGCACATGTACACAGACGCACATCTGTCTCGAGTCTGCACCATTAACGCAGCAAGCCATATTATTTTATAATTGTATATATTATTATTTTATAATTGTATAAAATAATCCCGGAAAAAAAGCACAAACACGGCAGAGATGCCAAATTCAGCAGCTGGAATTAGCGGAGGTAAAGTGACGGCTCACAGACAGCAGCGAGATCCACCTGTCACTCAAGCGATCACGCCCTTAATTATGCAGAACTTTAAGGCTTAATATAATTTAAACGGATGAGTTATAAAAAAATTCACCCCCTCAGAGTTGTCATGAAGGGCAAAATTAACTGTATAGACCAAAACCACAATTTGATCCAGGCTGAAAACATGTTTTTTTTTTTCTGCTGTAAAGTTGGCCATTTTAACATGGGACTCAATGAGATTCTGCTCTCTTTTGGAGCCTGTCCCTAGTGGCCAGTCGATGAATCGCAGTTTGTATTGGCTTCAAAAGAAATTGGGGGAGGTTGCCGCTTGGCACAGGCGCATAGCGTTTATTTACAAAAGTGACATTGCCAACTACTGGCCTGGCATGAATAATACAGAGTTTAGTCATTTTCATAGATCTGTGTGAACGGGATCATTTTGACAGTGTTGTCATATACAAAGAAAAACCTTTTCCATTTTTTTTATTTTTTATGCCAGTGTTGTGTTGTCCAGTAGCAATAGCAATTAAACTGTGAATTTAATTATGAATAAAATTGAGTTGTGTAGAAAGTACTAAAACTATTGTGACAAGTTAAGGGTACGTTTACACGACTTTACACAACAACGATGTACTAAAAACAGAAAAGTTTGACTTTTTACCTTTTTGAAAAGTTGTCGAAATGATCCCGTTCACACGAATCCATGAAAATGACTAACAATGCTGTATTATGGTGCAAGGCCAGTAGATGGCGGTCACTGTGTAAAGAAACACTACACACCTATCCACCTTTTTCCAGTTTAGACAAAGAATATACACTAACAAGAAGCGACACTCAATAGAACGTTCCATTGCAACACCGGCGCCCAGCAGCGGCCCTGCGTTTCCGCCATTTTGGGGTGTAAGCGACTCAGCAGTCCACTAGTTTCTATGGCAATATCAGCTGCTTTGTTAAAAAAAAAAAGTACATTAAAGCTGAAATCCAACCTGAATGATGACAACACAGAATAAAATACTATCACTAGTGAACATCTAATCCTTTTAAGTTTATTTTACAGACTTTGTGTAAGCCTTCTACTTTTTTCAGAAAACCTTTTTGCTCTCTAGAAACCCAGTCAGTTTGTGTTAAAATTCTTTAAAAGATCTAGTATTAGCATTAGGCTTATAAACACTGAATTAATACCAATATATGAAATTAAATTAAGGACATGCATCAGTAAAAATGTTGGACAATAAATATATGAATATAACAGTTTGATTTTGCAGTGTTGTCTAATGTCCATTAAAGCAAAAGTGTCCAAAAGTGGGAATTATGCGATAACGGCAATGAATCATGTATTATAAGATCATTATGTTTGTAGCGTGATCTATTAAAACGTATAATATAGCCTATTTCAATTCAGACCTAGTGGAGTGATACTATTATTACTATTACTCCACTATATTGTTCGCTGCAAACATGATGATCTCAAATGTATTAATGAATAATTTACTATTAATAAATGTGTAAAGTTGCATAAAATGGAAATACTCTATAAAGTATGCTAACTACGTTACCTCAGATGGATGAATGGTTGGATTCCACAACTGGTAAAATAAAACATAAGACAATACAACATTTACCGTAGGTGCCATACAATTTACTGATGATTTCATTTGAAAAAAATTTATTTTGCGCTTCGGATTTGGCAGTGAAATTCGCCGATTTTGGGTGTGTAAGATGTGGAGGATTCTATGTTCCAGTTAGTATTTTCACCCCATAATGGCGGCCGCGCTACCGGAGCGCCATCTCGTGGCTGTTGCCCAAAAAGGATAAGAGTGTCGCCTCTTAGGTTCTACACTCTTTGGTTTAGATTATGGCAGTGATTCTCAACCACGTTCCTGGAGCCCCCCCCCAACACTGCATGTTTTCGATGTCTCCTTGATCAAACACACCTGATTCAGATCAACAGCTCATTAGTCGAGACTTCAAGACCTGAAATGGGTGTGTCAGACAAAGGAGACATGCAAAATGTGCATTGTTGGGGGGGCTCCAGGAACATGGTTGGGAACCACTGGATTATGGGAGTCACTTCCAGTTTGGGGAAGTTCCATTTAAAAAGACTGAAACAAATCATTTAAAATCTTCAATTTTTGTGTAGTTTACTCGGTGATGATAGCGGTATCGTTTTCAAAAATTGGTACTCACTAAATTGAAACTCTTTTTTAAAAGTTTGTTTCCAGGCTCCCAAAATGGTAGTTTGCCCACGGCGCAAATTACAAGACAAAAAATGGAAAAATAGAAAATCGGTTAGATTTAATTTATTCAAATGATTGTTTCTAAAGTCATAATTTAGCAAAAGTAAAATTGAAAAAGGGGGGGAAAAATGGCAAATATCCATTGATGATGTAACCGAAAAACAAGAAAAAATGAACGTCTGGTTTCAATTTTCATTTGCATTGTATGGTCTGAAAATTGAATTGTGAAGCGTTACACGGACCTTGATTCATTAAATGATAAGCTGTTTTCCCACAAATGTAGTTTACTCAGCGGAGTGAAGTCTCTCCTCCATTGACACCCATTCACAAAAAAATGAATTTTTTGCTAACCTTGCAGGCTTGCCTTCAAGTGGCTTTGTTTAGTAATCCTGAAGACCTTGATTAGCTTCTTCAGGTGTGTTTGATTAGGGTTGGAGCTAAACTCTGCAATAAAGTGGACCTCGATGGCCAGAGTTGAGAAGAAAAGTCGTTATAACACAAATGTAGACTTGGGCCCAATCCAATTTCTACCCCTTACCACTTCCCCTTTCCCCTACCCCTTCGTTTTGCGCGTTCACGTGAAGGGGTAGGGGTGTCTCGATTCTCTTTTGGGTGGAGTGGTAGTGGTAGGGGTAAGGGGAAGGGCCAGATAGCCCTTCAAACAAAGATTTTTCGGGACCACACTTCGAACGAAGGGCTATGAGAAATTTCCCTGCATACACAGACTACCGTGCTGCTAGAATGCGTGTAGTGATCATGGTAGTGATATTTCCACTCAGGATCGATCACTTATGTGTTACCTGGCTGCCAGTTTCTCCGTAGCTTGCTAAACGCTAGAGCTGCACGATTAATCATATCGCAATCGCAATCGCGATGTCAAGCTTGTGCGATTATATGACGCAAAATGCTGCGATTTTATGAAATAAAATAATAATAATAATTTAATAAATAAATAAATACATGTGTGGACACGACAACCCATTCTCTGAGAGCTGTTTGCCCAATTTATACACCGCTAATAAAAAGAAGAGCAGTCAGTTTCAGTTTAGGCAGTGGCACGTGTGGCGCGCATGGTCATGTCACGACTTTTCCCGGTGTGCAGCGCAGAGAACGCGTAAAGATGGATGCGGAGCAAACGGTCACTGAACTGGTGGCAAGAAAAAACGCTACCTCTGTTATATGGCGCTATTTTGGCTATAAGATTATAAACCCAGATTAGTTGTGGTTAAACGGATCGTTGTTGATCCGTGATCCGTACGGACCAAGGCCCACGGTTCAGCACGCATGTGATTCGCGGATCAATTGCAACTTTAACCGCAATAGAGTGAAAGGTTATCATTTGAACGTGTTTGTCTTGCTAGTTTACACATTAAATAGATATAAAACCATTCCAGCGCGATAGAAGAGGCAAAAGGATTTAATTCGGTATCGCACGCAGCGCTGTTATCGGTGCGCACATGACGCACATACATACAAGGCTCGCGCGCACAGAGAGAGAGAGAGAGAGAGAGGCTCGTTATAGCTCGCGAACTCCAAATTGATTTATCTTTCGCGTCCTCAATGCACTTGGATGGTCACATACACGCATTATGTCAGTCAAAATACCCCTCTCAGCAAGTTCTCGTAAACACTTTCGGTTAATTTCTTAAGTGAAGGAGGTGAGAATTCAGATGTGTATCTATCTGATGTGTGCCGTGCATGTCTTACTCTTAAAGTGACAGCAACCTATAAATACCTGCTATTAATCTATATTAAATTTATACAGTGACCAGTGTCATTTTACATTTAATTATTACATTTCTGTGCATGAAAATTAATACTACAGTTAGACCTTGTACTTTATTTGTAACTTTGTTGTATCTATGCTTGTTGTAATTGGTGTACAGTATTTGTTCTTTTTACTGTCTGTTCACTTGCCTTTAATAATGTATTACTTAGGCTAGTAGTTTATGCTGTGGTATCAGAGTAGTTTAAGTGGGCTAAGTAATACATGCAAAGTTACCCCCATCCCCCCAATTTTTTTTTGTGCTGATCCGAAAAATGATCCGATCCGTGACGTCATAACCGTGATGTTTGTTTGTTTGTTTGTTTTGTGATCCATTGAACAACTACAGATTAGTAAAGAAACAAACATTTTAAATGGGATTATAACAAGTTTGCAGTAATGCAAAGATGTTATTATTTAATTTGGAAAAATATTTTAATTTGAAAACACTGTGCATTTGTTTGTTGTTGTTGCTAGTTTTCAGCATTATCAATAATCTGTGTGTGCATTTTCATTGAGAACCAAGCGAGATGACTCATGATACTATTTGTTTATTATATCGCTATCGCATATCGCAATCGCAATATTGACCTCAATAATCGCAATATGACATTTTCCCCAAATCGTGCAGCCCTACGTAAACGCGCTATTTGAATGATGTGAACACAAATGAGTGATACAGTTAAAATAAATATCTGGTCATCCTTCATAGCGCAGTCAATATTTGCATCTCGTATGGTCTGTAAACTCTTGCGTTACCAAGGCAACAACTGACTCGTATGTATTACATTGCAAAGAGCTTCGTTATCACAGCACCACAGTAGAAAACGAAACCATATCCGTACCGGCTGGCTCGCCATGAAATGCAACGGTTAAACAAACAGCTTGGCCCGATGGAAAAGCGGCTTCACCAGTCTTGGGAAACTTGTTAAACTTGCTCGCGCCTGATTTCTGTTGATATGCTCACTTCATTGCTGTTCATACTGGCTAAATGTTACAGGACACTAATAAAAGAAACTAGGTATGATGATGTGTCTACTGGTGTAGTAGTGGTGTCCCATTTCTTAGAGGAATATTTTCACCCCTACACCTTGCCACTCTGTTTCAAGGGGCAAGGGGAAGGGCAAAGGGGTATAAAATAGAATTGGGATTGGGCCTTATTCACTTCTTTTTTTCACTGTATAACTTGTGACCGATCCCAATCCCAGGTAGGCCTACAACACTGTTTTGATAATGCTCTTGAATCTGGTCTGGTCTTTATGATATAATTGTTCTTTAAATTCATTGAATAGTATTATATTGAAAGATAACTATTCGTTGAAAATAATTTTTTTACAAATAATGAGGTAAAGTTTAATTGCACTATTACCTAAATCTCATTATAATCGCATTATGAGAGTGCATGTAAACTAGGGGTGTAACGGTTCACTGTAAAAAAAAATCTAACCGTATAGGCTATTTTTCTGTTGATGGATATGCATTCTGGCTTCCCCTAAACTTTGTTCAATGCGAGTGCCCTATGCTCTGACCAGTCATTTACTCCATCATCACCTGGGTGTTAATAGCGCGTGAGTGCAGGTGAGACCTGAACAGCACACGTTGCCATCTGTGTTTAAACTAAACTCGTTTAAGCCTTGCCAGTTTTAACATTCGAGCACAAGACGCGAAAGAGAACTTGCGCACGCCGTGAGAAGATTTATGTGTGCTCTCATCTGAAGTGCGCACACTGCGCGTCTTGCGCTTGAACGGACAAATTCCCACAAATATTATCAATATGCCCATCTTGGCGAGTATCCTAGCAAACAGTAGGTTATGTCTTAAGTAAACGTTGAGAAAGACAATGCATGTGTATCAGTATTTTGGATCCATGCATTATGTCTTAAAGTGACAGGAGTCTAATATTGCTGTCTGTGTTTTTAATGTTAATCAAACAACAAAAGACAAGGAAATCACTCACTGTTCTTGACTGAACAGCTGAGTTTAAACTGTTACACCCCTAATGTAATCACAGTCAATGACATTGCCTTAATAGAAAAAAAAAACTTATTTAGTGGACTTTTTCATTAAAATGATAGTACCAGCATATCAATTAGAGCGAAAATGCTCATTTGACTTGATGTGGAATGGTTTTGCATCAATGGCAGCATGTAGTTTCTGCAAACCTGATGATTCATGTGAGCATGATTTAAGAATTAAAGTGTGTCACTCTGACCAATGTTTAATATTCAAAAATTATGTTCTGTTCCTTAGGTGGAATTATGGTTACAACTCTCAGACTAGAGAGTGTTAAAAAAGTAGCCTCGAAGAACATGTTTAGCGGGGAGAGCTGGCGTCCTGAGGTCTACATGGAAGCGCTGCAGTCCTCTGGGTTCACAGATGTCCGAATGGAGAACAAAAGAGAGAAACTCGTCACATTTCAAGCTATTTTTGCCACTGCTCTGAAGTAAAATTACTGTGTAATACTGATATGTAATGAATAAGATATCTGTCATGCCAAATGTTGTCAGGATCGAATGTATTTTAATTCGTTGTTGAATAATAAACATTTGAACTGTGGCTGTAAATTGACAGATTTATTCATTAATACATTAAATAATGAAGACAACTGGTCAATTACAAATATAATGAATATATAATATAGTGTATATTTAGCTAAATGCTCCTCTATAGAATTTTTTTTTTCTCGCTGACTAATGAACTATGAATATTAAATAGCTTTCCTGGGGTAATGACCTGTTTCCGCGGTTGAAACACTGATTTAGTGATTAAATGAGACATGACACATTTCAGTTGTACTGTTTCTTTCAACTTTCCTTCTGATGTTCATTCATGATTATTTCGTGCTATAACTAGAAGGTCCTAAAGATGATCGGTTCATGAGCACAATGGCTACATTACGTTATTTATTATTTGAAATTTCATTATAAAACTTACAGAATTTGATGTGTATTATTATTGGTAGATCGGAGAAGGCCTAATGAAGTGTCACTGTTTCAGTCAGTGATTTCTGCCCATTTTGGATTTCAACCATTTTGATCGAATATGTTGTTGAAAGTTTTGTGCATCACTTACACTAGGCTTATATCTATTTACATTAAGGTTATTTTAAGGAACATTTCAATAAAAGGTGTAAAGATGTATAAAGTCAAGCAAAAGAAAAAAAAGGCCCACAAAACCATTGTTTTTGGCCCACACATTGTTTGATTTCTGAAAGGTACAAAAAATTATTGCCATTTTAGTTTAGAGGACAGAAACTGTTATTTGAACTTTGATTTAAGTTCACGTGAAAAAGAATCAAACTATGACAAACAAAGCTGCAAAACTACAAAACCCATAATGCATCAGCAGAAAAGCGACGGGTGCGCGTGGCCGTACAATGATGACGGAACATTTAGCGGGCTAAATGATAACTCATTCAGACCTAGTTCATCAGTGAACAAGCAAAACTCGACAGAAACATCACCAGTAAGTAAAAAACAACACAATGAATACCTAATATTCACTGAAAGTAATTTGCTGTATGATTTTAGTTAAAGAGAGTCGACAATAGCCTATAGGTTGCGATTTGCATATAAACATTTGGCTACTATTAATGGGAAACAACATGACATTTTAAAAATCATTATTCAAGTATTTTTTTTTTTTTTTTTTTTGTAGTTTTGACTATTATTAAAGGTATATTTTAACCCAAAAACAAGTAATCCACGAGGCACGATCACACGTTAAGCCAAAAGGATTAACGTTACATTGATTCACATGGATTACTTTTACCGTCTTTATGTAACGTTACCTGTTTAAGCTTGAAGATTCAAAGCTTGAAAACGTTCAATGTAGGGACAAAAATATCTTAATTTGACAATGAACTAGCCTTAAATGTGTTTGGAACATAGGTGAGTAACAACACGATCACATGAGAATGCGTATCAATAGTACGAGTTTGTAATCTCGTAGAATACGCCAAAATGAGTTTTGGCGTGTTGGTACGCAGTTTTTCGCGTGCATATGATACGCACTTTATGGCGTGTATATGATACGCTCTTGGGTGAGTTCGGTAAAGTTGGTTTTATATTCGCACATTCGGACATCCGTATTCAATAGCTTGTTAATCACACTACATTGGACATTCAGTGGACATTCACAAGTAAATATGCCATTAAAACAATACTTGCCTATTTTGATCGACTGTGAAAAATGTTGTAAGTTGACAATCGTTGGTTGTCAATATCATGTCGCTGCTTAAAATTCGCAAACATTAATTTATTGCACATTTATTGGAAAGTCTTAATTTATCAGAAGTCCGAATGTGCGAATATAAAACCAACTTTACCGAAGTTCTTGGGTGGGGGGTTCGTACTACGCCATAAAGTGCGTATCATATGCACGCGAAAAACTGCGTACCATAAACAGGCCCAAACTCATTTTGGCGTATATATTCTACGACATTACAAACTCGTACTATTGATACGCTTTTTTGTGTGATCGGGCTCTGAGTAAATGGTGACAGAATATTCGTATTTGGGTGAACGTCAGTTATCAAAGACTGGATTTTTTATTTTATTTTTATAATTATGTTGTATTTAGACATTATGAAGAGAATCAAGTCAGCGTGAAAACTATAACGGCTAGGTCAACGCTCTCTTTTTCTGTGTCGCTTTCACACTATTTAAAGTGTTATGACTGTCATTGCCCAATATTAATAAAGGACACTTACTTTCCAGTCCTCAGAATTTAAACACATCAAATCTAGAGAGAAGGCAAAGAAATGTATGGCTGAACATGCAATCCAGAAGAACAAGGTTTTTAGCCAGGTCCAGGTCAACACTTCATTACACATATGAGCCACTGGGGGGAGCCATTGTTATTTGGTTCTTCACTTTGAATAGCAGTGTTTGCCTTCTTTCTTGTGTTTGAAGGGTTGTGTGGAGACTGAAGAAAAGACTTATAATGTGAATACAAAATAAGAAAACTGCTCACAAGAGAGAAGCACTGTAGAGCAACCCAAGAAAATGTGCATGTAGTGTATTTGACAGACATCTGAATTAAATTAATTGAATCTCATTTTTATAGTTTCTTTTATATCTGGGTTTATTGTTGATAAAATATTCAAAAGTACACTACATTCACATCTCTCTGAATTGTTCAGTAGTCCTCAAGACATACATTTATGAAACTAATAACTTTATTAAATCATTCTTTATCACATGTGTACAGAAATATGAAAATATTTACATCCAGAATAGTGTCTGTTGTACAAAGATCTTAAAATTTCAATATAAAAAATTACATTTTAATATACATTTAATATAAAAAGAATAGAAATCAATACGGATAAAAAAGGTATAGCATGCTAGATCAGAGGTAGTTATATTTTACAATACAATAGCTAGCCTACTTTACAATCTGTAAAAGATCCCGACCAAGCTTTATTACGACCTAATCAAATCACTCATAGTTCCTTTTAAATCTTCAGTTTATAGCACTGACATGTTCGTTTAACTTTTTGCTCTTCCTTAATCCTGTTAACTTGACGTAAAAAAAGGAAAAGCAACTCTGAAAATATATGTTGTGAGGCTCAGACATCGTCTATGCAAGTACGTGAACACAATGCTTCTGACTACACAAGCTTGATGTTCATGCCGTGTTGAATTCTGTTGCATTACGAATTACGTTTTAACTCAATTTAATACATATTGCATTCTCAGAGTTACTGGCAGGTGGATTATGGTATGAATAAGCAAAATGTCTCCTAGATCAACATGTGTCATGTTGGAGCAATGGTTTGAAGAAAGTCAATTAGTTAATATTAGTTGTCAGCATGTTTATAGCTAGACACCTGAAATTATGGCACAGATATTTGAAGGTAACTCTGTTCTCTCGAGGTTTCTTGCCACCACAATGCATGTTAAATATGTAGAGTGGGACAGGGAGCTTGGCCAACGCCTTTTGTGTACTTGCAGAGAATATGTTTCTGGCCTTATGTTTTAGCTTCTCTTAGCATGATGCTTTTTGTTGTTGTTGTTTCTTAAGACACTAAATATTATTTGACAGTATACATAGGTATTTACCTTCCCGTACGTTTTTTTTTAATTATTCACTAGGGGCACGTAAGCAAGTAACGACTTGCAAATAATTAACAAGACTTTGATATATACACACTTGGAAATGAATGCATTTAGATACATGACATAAGAACTGAGCTTTATGCAGAGACCTTTTTCACATTGAAATATTTAGATACACAACTCCATTTTTTTTTTTTTACATCAGCAAACATCCCTGTGATATTTTTCAAATTAAAGGAGTGTTCCAGGTTTAAAACAATGACATGTAGAGCTCATGTTTTTTACATGTAGAGCTCTGACTTTTTTCTCGCAATTGCCAGTTATAAAGTCAGAATTGTGATATAAACTCGCAATTCTGAGAAAAATTGGACTTTATAACTCGCAATTGAGAAAAGAAGTCAGAATTGCGAGTTTGTAATGCGCAATTGTGAGTTTACTTTATTTCTCACAATTGCAAGTTTATATAAAGTCAGAATTGTGAGATGTACTGTATGGAAGCTTGTTTCTGCCACTAAATAAAAAAATGAAAAAGGTAATTGCGACTTTTTATCTCACAATTCTGACTTTTTTTAGATATAAAGTCGCAATTGCGAGTTATAAAGTCAGAATTGCATGATATAAAATCAGAATTGCGTGATATAAAATCAGAATTGCGCGTTATAAAGTCAGAATTGCATGATATAAAATCAGAATTGCATGATATAAAATCAGAATTGCGTGATATAAAATCAGAATTGCGCGTTATAAAGTCAGAATTGCATGATATAAAATCAGAATTGCGTGATATAAAATCAGAATTGCGCGTTATAAAGTCAGAATTGCGTTATAGTCAGAAAAGTGAGATATAAAGTCAGAATTGCATGATTTAACTCTCAATTGCGTGTAGCAATTGCAGCTGTAGGTGCCTCTCCACCTACAGCTGGTGTGTGGTGAGCGCACTGGCGCCGTTGTACTGTGGCTGCCGTCGCATCATCCAAGTGGATGCTGCACACTGGTGGTGGATGAGGAGAGACCCCTGATATGATTGTAAAGCGCTTTGGGTGTACAGTTGTACATAGGAAAGCGCTATATAAATGCCTCATTCATTATAGGCAGAATTGCGAGATAAGTCCTAAATGAGTTTATATCATGCAATTCTGACTTTATATCACACAATTATGACTTTATAACGCGCAATTTGGATTTATATCTCGCAATTGTGAGAAAAAAAGTCAGACTTGTGATATAAAAAGTCACAATTACCTTTATTTTTTATTTAGTGGCAGAAATAAGCTTCCATAAGATTAATTTCTGGTTATGTATTACCAAAATTATTTCTGTTGTTGGATTTGTAATTATGTAAAACAGTTTTATACATACAGTGTGAATTTAAATGTTTATGCCGGGGCAGTACTTTGCCCCATAGACTTCTATTGTTTGTGAATTACGCACAATTTTTCGCTTGGTTTTTATGAAGGGAGTTGAATGGGAAATTCTTTTATTTGAAAATCCTCAGTGTTCCCTGGATGGTGATGATACTGAACCTGGAACATTCCTTTAAGCCTAATTACACAAACAAGTTAAAAAGTTACAAAAAATCAATGCATATTTGTTTTTGAACATTTAAGATTGTTGCTTAAATTACAGAAGCGCCCACAAGATTGTGTCACAAAATGTGAGTAGGCTTTTCTTTTCTTTTTTTCTTTTTTATATGCCATGTAGCAGTTGGGACAATACAGTTTTATATAGTCCCACATTAAAACAGTTCATTGTTCGTCAGCTCTGAAGATTTTGGGGTCAGTTCATATGTGGGCTCGTGACTTCTCACACTCATAGAGTCCTTGAAAACTTTAGAGTTTAGGAGAAGACTTAAGAATGAGCTGAGAGAAGTGGGGAGTGGTAGACTCCAGAAAAGAAGGTGCCATTATGAGTTTCCAGTCCACTGCTCCTAAAATGCTCCTGCTCTTTGGCGATGAGTCCTGGTGTTGACCTGACTAGGTTCTCTCCAACGCTCTCCCTCTTTGTTGAGGGTTTCATCTGCATCTGGCATGGGATAAGAGGCACTGAGGGTGGGCTGGAAAACCGGGTGACTGTCTCTGGGTTTGGTGCTGATGAACTCTCGAAAACTGCATCTGCTTCAGCGGCAATGGACACCAGGGCTTGAGTGGAGTCATATGAGCTTTTCTCCGTGTCAACCGAGATGAAGGAATCCAGGTTGCAGTCATGATGGTGGTGAGCTCTGCTAAAAAGGAGACGTGCATCTTCGCGGAAGTGTGGATTGAAGAGGAGGTAGAGCAAGGGGTTAATGCTTGCAGGAAGAGGCAGAAGTACCAGGACGACTGATTTGACAACCTCCTCGCTCACAGGAAAGAGTCCCAGAAGGGAGGAGAAGGTGAGGAAGGCTACGGGGCAGTAGAGCAGGCAGTTGGTGAAGATGAGCCAAGCCACATGCTTGATCATGGCACAATCCCAGATGCTGTCGTAGTCACCCTTCATCAGGTCCCAGTACAGTTTGATGTAAGTGCCGGTGATCACCAAGAAACACAGGGAGTTCATCATTATCAGAGCGACCATAAAACCCAGCGTGGAAGGTTCGCCATCCGGCAGGGGTGACGGCGTGCAGAGCGGAGTGGCCCCGTACTCCCCAACCCCAATCAGCGGCAAAGCGGCGACTGCCAACGAAAGTGCCAAGCACGCCACTGAGGCAGCTCGCACGCTTCCCAGGGAGGGCGACTTTCCGTAGGCGCGAGCACACGACACGGACACGCTGCACTGCACTGCAGCCAAAGTCAGGAAGAGTATGGAGCCCTCCGAGGCTAGAACTGAAAGAAAGCCTGTTGTTTGGCAACCTGCACCCATTTCCCATTGAGCTCCGTGCAGGGCGAACTCTCCAAATGTCCGGGCGTCAACCAATGCCAAGGTGCCGGTACACAGACCTGTAAGCAGGTTGGCACCACTGATGGTGCCGATGATGAACTTAACTGGGGAGAGATAGCTGGGGGATGCAAAGACAGTCAAGAGGAGAAGGCTGTTTCCCATCAGTGAGACCAAAGAGATGAGCCACATGCCAAGCCGTACCACCCAACTGTCAAACAGGTTATCACATGGTTTAAATGGACCTGAAGGGGTGAAATTAAAAATTAGAATCTGAGTCTTATAACAGAAAAAACAAACAAACTTGAGGCTTATTCACACCAAGACTGAGTTTTTACTACGGATCGAATGCACAACAAAATGTTACAGAAAAATATTTAGAAAATCTCTCTTAAAATAGTTCTTGCATGAACTGCTTTGAATGAAGTGCAACATTTTATGTAAGAAGTTTTTTCAAAAGTTTAAGCCTTACTAATTTAAATATTGAAGCGCAAGAAGATGCAGAAGGGAGTATCTATTTCAGTATGCACACAAATCCGAAGCGTGTGCCCAGAAAGCTGCGTCTCAGACAGAATGTGAATACTGAAATGAGCTGTTTCATGTTTCAAAGAAAATAATCACTCACTGCTCTTGACTGAATAACTTTTTAATAAGGATTAATGTTTCATTTATACAGTGAAGACTATTATTTTACATTTTTGATAACTTTATTCAATGTCTCTACCTTAAAATTACTTTTACTTGTCTTTAATAATGTTTTAAATGTATATTAGTTAGGCTAGTTGTGTTAGCTGTGGTATCAAAATTGGTATAGAGAATTATGAATTTTCACAGGTATCTAAACTTTTTGGTGTCATAACTGGCTGTTTTTGCAGAAACGGTTTACTGCCCGGTAAATTTTTCTGAAGTCACGAGCCATTGGCAGGTGTGTCAAAAAGTTGTTTTTAGGCCCTGTATATGAATTATCGTTTTGAATATGCTGAAGCACATTTGTCAAATCTTATTGAAATGCAAAATGAAATCTAACCACAGTAGATGTTTTAAACATAATTGGGTCACAGCTGAAAGCAATTACGTCTCCTTTTTCTTTCTTTTTCTTTCTTTTTTTTTCTTTCTTTTTCTTTCTTTTTTTCTTTCTTTTTCTTTCTTTCTTTTTCTTTCTTTCTTTCTTTCTTTCTTTCTTTCTTTCTTTCTTTCTTTCTTTCTTTCTTTCTTTCTTTCTTTCTTTCTTTCTTTCTTTCTTTCTTTCTTTGATCAGCACCATTTCTGAAAATGGCAACACTTGAAGTTTCTTCAGATGGTAATCAAAATCACGCTAAGTGTTGGTGGAGATTCTGAGAAGTGTGCATAGTTTTGGTGTAAAAATTCTTTGCAAATATGTTTTTCCTGTAACATGCTTGTTGTTTAGTTTGTTTGTACTTGATATGAACAGACCTTCATAGTCTTGGTGGCATACATTTGACCTACAGGGTGAGATCTGCTGCTGATTGAATTTACCTGGGATAGGGGTACACTGTATGCTGGTTTGTAGTTTGGACTCTTCAATAGCTAACTGGAATTCCTCTAAGTCAAGGTCATCTGCAAGTGAACACATGAAAAGCATGAGGCATCTTTGCTTTGTGCATTTACGGCAGCATGATGAAATAGTCTTCAGTGTTCAAGATGGCATGATGCACTTGGTCTGGCAGAAGATAAATCACCATGTTATGGACATCAAGTCTGCTGGAATGGATTAATTTATCTAAGGGCTTTAGCACCACTCAACACCCAACACATCTCAGTTGCAACTTTCCATTTCTCCTTCAGTGTGCAATCAATCATCAGGCTTTGTTCACGCTCTGGTTTTGTTATTTTCCGATAAGCCAAATGGTATGTTTTGGACCTTGAATTGTTAATGTTTATCTAATTTCCCATGGAGTGTAATTACGGAGGGCTCCTTTCAAGTCTGAAACCTGATCAGATCGCATCGAGGAATGCATGGAGAAAAGACACATTTTATTTCATCTGTCAAATACCTGCGGTTACTGTAAGGCCCTGACATGTTTCTACTGTGCTAATTAAAGATGAAGAGACTGGCAGATAGAAGAGAGCAAATAAAAATAGACGCGCACACACACACACACTGTGGAAAACCGCTACAAGTGGTGCTTTTATGTTCCTTTCATATGAGGAAAGTGTTTGTGTAATGCCAATGTTTTCATTTTTGGCTACAGGGACTTTGATAAAAGGTTTACTGTACAAACTTGAGTGACTTGATACAATACAGTATTGGAGTTGGGAAACTTGCCACGATAAGTTAAAATAATTTAAACTTAACCAACGGGTTTATTCTAGCTGTTTCCATGTCTATTAAAAAGGTGAAGAGACCAGCTCAAAAAGTCTAAATCCATTTTGATCTAATGCTTGTTCAAAAACTGGCTTTGACAATTCCAATATGGCGGACGGCTTACGTATAGCGGCCCATTGAAACAGCTGCTAATGAGGCATCTATATACAGTGCTCAGCGTAAATGAACCTTTGAAAAGTAACATTTTAAACAATATCTCAATGAACACAAAAACAGTTTCCAAAATGTTGACAAGACTAAGTTTAATATAAAACCTGTTTAACTTATAACATGAAAGGTAAGGTTAATAATATAACTTAGATTAAACATTTTTCAGTTTTACTCAAATTAGGGTGATGCAAAAATGAGTACACCCCACAACAAAAACTACTACATCTAGTACTTTGTATGGCCTCCATGATTTTTAATGACAGCACCAAGTCTTCTAGGCATGGAATGAACAGGTTGGTGACATTTTGCAACATCTATCTTTTTCCATCCTTCAAGAATGACCTCTTTTAGAGACTGGATGCTGGATGGAGAGTGATGCTCAACTTATCTCTTCAGAATTCCCCATAGGTGTTCGATTGGGTTCAGATCAGTAGACATACTTGGCCACTGAATCACTTTCACCCTGTTCTTCTTCAGAAATGTGTTTAGGATCACTGTCATGTTGGAAAAGTGCACGACGACCAAGGGCACGGAGTGATGGTAGCATCTTCTCTTTCAGTACAGAGCAGTACATCTGTGAATTCATGATGCCATCAATGAAATGCAGCTCCC
The DNA here is from genome assembly GCA_003731715.1 of Anabarilius grahami. Taxonomy (NCBI): domain Eukaryota; kingdom Metazoa; phylum Chordata; class Actinopteri; order Cypriniformes; family Xenocyprididae; genus Anabarilius; species Anabarilius grahami. The sequence continues at coordinate 2,243,567 of RJVU01053773.1, forward strand.
CGACACCAGCAGCACTCATGCAGCCCCACATAAGGACACTGCCACCACCATGTTTCACTGTAGGCACCATGCATTTTTCTTTGTATTCCTCACCTTTGCGACGCCATACAGTTTTGAAGCCATCAGTTCCAAAAACATTTATCTTGGTCTCATCACTCCAGAGTATAGAGTCCCAGTAGTCTTCATCTTTGTCAGCATGGGCCCTGGCAAACTCTAGGCGGGCTTTTTTGTGCCTGGGCTTTAGGAGAGGCTTCTTTCGTGGACGGCACCCATGCATGCCATTCCTCTGCAGTGTACGCCATATTGTGTCACGGGAAATGGTCACCCCAGTTCGGCTTTTTACTTCTTTAGATAACTGCAGTGAACTTGCATGGTGATTTTCTTCAACCCTTCTCATCAGAAGACGCTCCTGTCGAGGTGTTAACTTCCGTGGACGCCCTGGATGTCTCTGTGAGATGGTTGCAGTTCCATCTTTTTAAAATTTTTGTACCACTTTTGCTACAGTATTCTGACTGATAAGTAAAGCTTTGCTGATCTTCTTGTAGCCTTCACCTTTCTGGTGTAAAGAAATTATTTTCTTTCTCAGGTCTTGTGACATTTCTCTTCCATGTGGTGCCATTGCTGACAGCATGAAATGGGAAGGGGTTTTAACACCCTTTTATAGTCAACTGTCTGCTGGACACCTGTGTAATGAATAATTAGACTCACCTGTGGTTGAATTCTTGTTAAATTAGACATTTGTAGTCTTAAATTTAGCTTTGCTCCAGAGACTTTCAGTGGGGTGTACAAATTTTTGCATCACCCTAATTTGAGTAAAACTGAAAATTTTGTTCTCTTAGTTATATTATTAACCTTACTTTCATGTTATAAGTTAAACAGATGTTATATAAAACTTAGTCGTGTCAACATTTTGGAAATTGTTTTTGTGTTCATTGAGATATTGTTTAAAATGTTACTTTTCAAAGGTGGTGTACTCATTTACGCTGAGCACTGTATATGATATCTATGGCGCCTGAAAAGTGAAGCCAAAGAATTTTGATCGCCCCCTGGTGGGTGGCTGGCTGTAGTACAAGTCATATATTCCGCCTTCTCCATGTAATCGAGTGGGACGTGAGCCACACTAAAATATCCAATTACACTTCAAATATTTTTTTTTCAAAGATGATTTCTGTCATTTTAGGTAGTTTTCATCACGTAGACGTATGTTCGTTTTCCCAGTATGTTTGGTTTTAGTTAGTTATTTGATGCTATAAAAACAGGGTTTAACGTCATGATTGACAGCTGTGCTTGCGATTGAGTCTGCGGGAGTGTGAGTGTGGTCAGGACTTTGATGCCACGGCTCCACCTCAGGATCATTACTGCGCAGACTCGGGCTCCAAACAACGTAATTGGCAATGACTGTTACTTGGATATTTTGGCTTAATTTTTCTACAGCGGAAGGACGTGGAAATATGCTGTCCATCTTTTTTTACAGTCATTGATCACAACGCTGTATAATGTTAGACAGATTTGTGAGATGGCATAGTTAAGTTGTAGGACTTACAGTTGTTGTCAGTGTGAATGGGGAACAGGGACAGCGCTTTCTTCTGGAGATCTTCCTCTTCACTGCCCATCTGTTCTTCCCACTGACTGGCTGCTTTGTAGCTGTTGCAGGCTCCAAATACACAGCACTGATAGGCATATGGCATCTCAATCACCCTGTTTCAACAGCAGTGATGTAATGTATCAAATCAAAACACAAAATTAAAAATTATTTCAGATGTTCCATCAAATATTTTTATACCTTTTTATATTTTGTTTTGTTATGTGCCAAATAGAGTTTTAACATTAAAAAATAAGGACATATTGCATCAGTTTTAGGAAATATGAAAACTATAAAAGATCCAATTTCAGAGGAAAAAATGATTCATCAATCTGCAAATAATGCATGAAGTAATCTAGCAATACATCTAACCGCTAAGGCTATTTTAAATGTATTTGGGTCACGACTGAAACCGTGATTTCTCTTTAATTTTAATCAGTTGCTTTTTGGATATGGTAATACTTGAAATCTCTCTTTCTTGAGGTGCTAATCAAATCACGGCAGCACTTAAGGCTGAAGTCTTGGAGCGTTTCCAAAGCCTTGAGCAGTTGATGAATCAGGACAGGATATTTATAACAGCCTCTCTGTATTGAGAATATCAGCGTATCTTGAAATAATCTTTTCGCCTGTCAGATGACTTGCATCAAGCCAGATATTCTAGGGAACTTAACAAACAGAAATCATTTACTCATACCAATGAACAGAATGTTCCTTGGGCCACAGAATGTTCCAGATTGTTAGTATCTTGAAACTGTCAAATCTATAAACGTTTGAACATTTCTCTGAAAACAGAGTAAAACCTTCATGTGTTTTTGAGCTATTCGAGGCATTTGTGCCAAACCACAGACACTTGTGAATTTTCTTTGATGGTTTAACATGGAAGTGTTTTAAGTCTAGATAATCTGTTGTTGTGCGGGATAGCGGATTTGATTGACTTTTTGGGGTTATTGGTTACTACAAATGTACCTTATGTTGGGGAAGTCCTCTTCTCTGAAGGAACGCGATAGTGCCATGTTGCCTTTCAGTTTAAGATGAGTAAGGCTTGTTAGCCCAGCTAGCGGGAGACTGCTCAATCGGTTCCCAGTGAGATCTCTGGATGGATAGAGGAGATATAAATGGATCATCATGTGTAATGAAGTTGCAGGTGTTGCTACAGTTGAAGTAACTACTTAAAATGTCCCATATTATACCATAAGATAATTTTGTGTGAACATTTGCCAACATTATTCCTTGGAGATCTTCTGTTGGAAATCTTGGTGGAAGTAGAGTTGTTGAAGCAGCTATTGAAGTGAAATTTGTTCCCTTCAGACGTGATGCCAACTATCACATTGACTTTTAAGACATTTTGCACTAGCTGGTGTGTCAGTGATGTTAGTGGATGTATGAAGTCAGTTCTCCTCAACTCATGGGCGTCGGAACCATTGTATGTGGGTGGGACAAGACCCACCCACGTTTTAAAGGATTAGTTCACTTTCAAATAAAATTTTCCTGATAATTTACTCACCCCCGTGTCATCCAAGATGTATTTCTTTCTTCAGTTGAAAATAAATTAAGGTTTTTGATGAAAACCAGGATTATTCTCCTTATAATTGACTTCAATGGCCTCTAAACGGTTGAAGGTCAAAATTACAGTTTCAATCCATCGACAGCGAAAAAAAAGACATTCTGCCATGCACCTTACGCCTACACTACTGCCGCTATAATCAATTTAGTGTCTTCTGTAATTTTGTCTGGTCCAACCAGACATCAATTAGTGTATAGTATTTGCACTTCCTCTTAGATTACACATTTCTGGTAACGTAATCTGACTACTTTTGGATTACATTTTGATTACTTTTGTGCTAGATTATTGTAGGATAATCTTGTACTATTTTGACAGATACAAAGAAAAAATATATTCCAAAAAATATATTCTATTCACCTACAAAAGCCTCAACAGATTATTTTAAAAGTGCAATGTATGGACAGTTAATACTTAAAAATACTAACACTAATGTACGTGTTAGTGTTTGCTGATGGTAACACTGAATAAGACAATATCACATCTTATGATTTTAAAACATATTTACTTAAAATTAAGTAAATTTAGAAAACGGCAACATTACAAAAACAAATATTGAAAAACATGAAATTCACAGAAATATCACTGCTACATCAAATATTTAATCTATATTTCATTTATTATTATTATTATTATTATTATTATATTATTATTTATTTCATATATATATTTCATTTATATTTAATCTATATTCATCTATATTTCATTTATATTTCCCCCTCATCGCCGAAAAAACTCGAAGAATCGCGAACGTATATAAGCGGCAGGTTTATTATGAAAAAATAAACGTTAAAATTAGGAGAATCAATGAATTGTGAACAACTTATTGCCATTGTGTAAATATATGTAATCATGTAATCCATAAAAAAGTAACTGTAGTCTGATTACAAGTATTTTAAAAATTAGTTTACTCTAATTACAAGTACTTGATTGTTGGAAGCTGATTACATAATCCAGATTACATGTAATCCGTTACTACCCAGCTCTGTATATATACAGTGGCAAGAAAAAGTATGTGAACCACTTGCAGAATCTGTGAAAATGTGAATAATTTTAATAAAATAAGAGGGATCATACAAAATGCATGTTATTTTTTATTTAGTACTGTCCTGAGTAAAATATTTCTCAGATTATTTAAGATAATCACTGACACACCAGCTAGTGCAAAATGTCTTAAAAGTCAATGTGATAGTTGGCATCACGTCTGAAGGGAACAAATTTCACTTCAATAGCTGCTTCAACAACTCTTCAACTTTATATATAAAAAATAACAGTATTCTGCCGTGAAGAGGCTGTGAAGGTTTCTAAATCCAACAACACTTTTTGGAGTGATTGGAGAAAGTTTTATTTTAACCGACATGTTTTGGCACACAGGCCTTGAACTTGTAACCCTGATGAAAGCTGAAATGCATCAGTTTAAATAAAACTTTGCATGTTGCAGGTTCAATACAAGCAAAGCTCTATATGGGCAGCATCTGTGGCATGCTGTTTATTACCACAGAAAATTATTTTTGCTTGTTTTTACAAAGTGAAGGACGAGTCAAAATTATTATTATTATTTTTTTTTTGTGGTAATCAGCAGCATGCCATAGATACTGTCGATGGAGTTGTACGTGTATTGAGCCTGGAACAGTGATTTTACTTTTCCATGCACTTTGTTTGGTAGTGGATTTGCCCCAGAATAATTTCTTAGAGGTTAATACGAGTTCTGTAACTATTGCAATATCTGCTCAGTTATGATGCTCTACTGTCATTTATCGCTGCACAAATGTATCAGCCTCACTCTATCACACTTTATCATTCATTCATCACATTCTTCACCTAATGCTGCTTGCATTTAATCGCCTGTGACTGATGATGCACGTCTTCACCACTGCACAGAGCTTTAAACCATGATTACAACCGCAGTCTTTTCACTTTGAGCCAACGAAACCATTGCACAAATAACAAACTCAAAAGTGTGCATCATGTAATCTCTTTGTTTTTGCAAATGGGATGATGTGCCAAGTCACAGTTTAATAACCGTTTTGTACATCTATAAGGACATCTAGACTCTGAGGTGTGTGAGCTTTATTTTCAGTGGCAAATCCAATGATATGCACTGGCACGGTTTTGCATATAGTTTACTTACAGTTTGATGAGAGACTGAAGAGAGGAAAAGGCATCAGGGTGGATGGTGTTGATCCTGTTCCAGCTTAGATCCCTGTAATGAAACATCATTTACTCATCCATACACCTGTGATTTCTCCTTTTCTCATAAAAACAGAAATGCTTTTGCTCAGATCTTGACAGACAACATACAAGTTTTTATTCTTATCAGATATCCATCTTGCTCTCAAATTCTTATAACAATAATCATTATTTAAAATTTTCTGGTGTTTGGTTGGCAAGATGTTAATTGGTTAATTTGTACAGAATGTCTTGGCCTCTAGGTGGAAGTATTGGTGAGCTTTACCAATTATTTCTATGTTTGAGTTAAAAACATGCTCGAGATAATATCAATATTCTCAAAAAATCTATATATACAGTGGAGTTGCTTAAAATAATTAAATCCCATTTAAACTTGTTAAAATGTTAATGCTGAAAAGAATAATAAATATTTAAGACGTGAACTTTATTTTATCAAACCAATCATGCAGTTTGAGTGCCTCTAAGCAAAAAGGGGGGAATTTTAGTATTTTTTTATTTATTATTATTATTTTTACCCATCACTATTTTTTAATTTGTAATGAAAAATGTATATTAAAGGTACACTATGTAACTTATGTTCCTCTAGTATAAAAAAATTAATAAAAAAATCATGCATTTTGCGGAAGAACATTGTTTTGGTTGTGCTTCGGCTCTGTGTGACTGTGCAGATGAATATGATTATCCTACTGCTCATAATAGATAATAGTAATTATTATTAAAAGATAATAATACTACTACAAATTTTACTACTAATAACAAAATACAACGCACTAGGGATTGATGAGCTGTTGGGTTCATGAATATTAATCACATTGCCAGCGTTCGCTCGAACTGATTTGCCCAAATCAAAACGGGGACAGATGAGTGCCAGCCAATGATACTGCCATTTGCGCATTAGCTCCTCCCACTACCAGAGAAGCTGGCATCTCTTTTGCATTATTTTTACAGGAAAATACAACAAAGAATATCGTTTACATGTAGTGCGTTGATTCTGCGTGGTATGCAAGACTCTCACGCTCTCTCTCTCTGCGTGTGTATGAGAAACACAGCGCTCTCAGCAAAGTGACGCCGAGTCGTGCGCCTTCACACTAGAGTTTACGGTACATCAAATACGGGTGCGCTGCTCATCCATTGAGCTGAATTGAAATAGTACAGATCGCTTGATGGAGAATGACACACAAGTGCTCAGTCAGAATGTTAAGTGAGTGAAAATATATCTGTGCTAAATGTATATTTCGCCTCTACCACACACACACTGTCGAGTAAAATCTAAGAATTTATTAGCCTATGGCTAATGATAGACATTTAGTCGCCCAGAGTGAAGATTTACTTGCATATGTGAGTGTTTTACTCGCATTGTAGAGTGTTGTCACCTGTTGGGTAATAAAAACGGCATCACCTCCGCGTTGCGTTTCTAAACACCTCTAATCCCTCAGTTCTCGGCATCTCCGAAAAGCCAAGCCGATGTTGATTCTTGTTTTATTACGAGCTCTGTCGCATTCTCTTTTTGCCAGCAGACTCTCCTCTGTCTGGCGTTTGTTTAAAACAAGAGATTCCCCGGAGGTTGTAGATTTAGCTGCTCCATGTCAATCTTTCTCTCTCGTTGTGACAACTAACGTCTGCCACACCAGACACGCGTCAAAGTAGCCAGAGCAACTTTTCTCTATTTACGGATATGACGAGACACATACGGGTGAGTGACATAAGTACACGATTTCCTGCAAAAACTATATATATTTAAATATAAACGCTTATAATATAGGCTTACCATAGTGAATCAGGTAAGACAAAAAGATTAATGATGTATTGACTCATTATTTTGTTAATTTTGAACAAAAAATTTACATTATGTACCTTTTTTAAATTAGAAAAATGCAAATCTTAAGCATAGTTTGTGTTTTTCACTAGTGTTTTTATATAGTACTGTAACTCTTGAGGCCATCAGAAGATGAGTGTGTGTGTGTGTGTGTGTGTGTGTGTACAGTACTCACAGTGAGCGCAAAGAGCTGAGTTGTTGGAATGTGTTCATCTCAATCTGTTTGATCAGATTGTGCTGCAGGCCTCTGCCGAGTCAAAACAAAAAAGCTGGTATTA
>RJVU01053773.1:2251005-2299772 GCA_003731715.1 Anabarilius grahami
CATCACACACACACACACACACACACACACACACACACACACACACACACACACACACAATGCCAGACATCATACACAGCAACCATGGACACACTTGAAAGCTTCCAATATAGACACTGATGGATTGCTACTGTAATGACTGTCATTTGTCAAGTTCTATGCGGGTTATTTAGGGCTCTTAGATATATTAACAATATTTGTCTGTTACATTAGAGAGACGCCTGGACTCACATCTCTTGAAGCGAGGCACAGTGGTAGAAACTCGGCAGCTTTTCTATGACGTTGTGAGACAGCTCCCTGAAACCAAACAAATATAGATTAGAAATGTCTTCTCGTTGAAGATTCTCAGTAAAATTCTCAGTAAAAGCTGCATAAAACTTTATCTTTACAAGAAGAGACTTCTTTATCTCAAAAAGCATAACTGTTAGCTCACGACTAATGACAGAAGTTGATTGGTAACACTTCACAATAACTAAATATCAATAAATATCAAACACTTTTAATATCAAATGATACATAAAAAAAATGAATATATACAAATGAAAGTTATAATTACTTTGTAAGAAGTGATGTACAAGTGCACTATCTCTACCTTATACTGTTTCTGTCATTTTGAAATGTATACGTTTGTTAATGTTATTTATAACATTATAATTAGTGCTAGTTGCATGTCAGTATGATGCTCTGTTGTCTAGTTTTAAGACCATTTCCTTCTTTCTTTTTTTTCTTTTTTTATATACCCAAATACTGTATTATAGTGTTTATGCAAGAAGAAACCGTGGAGACAGAATAGGTGAATATAGAGAGAGAATGGCATGTTAAGCAGCTACTTTCCCCAGAGATCTAATTCTTCATTTGAACAGTTACATAAAGTCTCTCTGTTCCTGCAGGGGTTTCTCTAACTGAACTTGTCCACATGAAAATAGTTGCTCCTAACCATTTTAAAACATAGTGATAAAAAAAAAGAAAAAAAAAAAAAGTAAAATTAGCTTGAGATCTTTACCTTTCAAATTGTTTGCACAAGCTTCCTCAAATGATAAAAAAAATGAACACTTTTCTCAGAGTAAAGTTGGCTAAATATCTACCTGCTGGTGTTTTGAAGTTCATGTTAAAAGAGGCTTTTAGGAACTCCTTGAAAGTTTGGTTACATCAAATCCCTCAGGGTGAGTTTCAACTCCCTTTGCCAGTTTGGATCTTGAGGAATCGTTGAGAGAGGAGCTTTTGAATGTGTTTGTGTGTTGCAGGTGTGTATTTGTGTGTGGAAACTCACAGCACTCTTAATTTAGGCAGCAGGTGGCAGAGATCGTATGGCAGGCCGGTCAGTCCAGCTCGGGTCAACGTACTGAGAGAAAATCAAAGAGGAAAGTTTACACTGAGTGTGTGTGTGTGAGTGTGGGAGTGTGTGTGTGTAAACCAGCAGAGAAAAAAAGTGAATGAAAAACAGAAAAATAAATGAATGTGAATGCACTGCAAATTATGACTTTTAAAAAAATTAAGAAATTGAGATTTATCCCTACAGCAAGTGAACAATTCTGCTAATTTCACAAGACAAAGATCATTAAAATTTTAAAATTTAAAATGATTAAATTCATTAAAAAAAACCCTTTTTGGCAAGTGCTTTTTTTGCCTATAGTAAACCTCTCAGTAAATACAGAGCTGCACGATTAATCATTAAAAGATTGAGATTCAAACACTCTCGTTCCTAAATGACAACGATTCGACTACGTTTATTAAATCTTTGACAAAATCACACCAGATCATTCAGATCTGTGTTGGCGCTGCTGCTGATCCAGAGAGAGCAGTTGTCATGTACACGTAGGAAACGGCTTCACAAACAGTCTTTTTAACCGCACAGTAACATTAATTTTGTTACAAAGATTAATATTATCACAGAACTGGGAATAAAATTCATAATTCGGATATAGCCTAAACACTTTGCAAGCGATCAAAATAGAGCATCACTTTTTGAAAGTAACTAATAACAATTGTATCGATTACATTGTTACACCACCAGGTGGCGACAAATGATTGTTAGAAAAATGTATTTGTCATTGAATCATTCATTCAAGAGATTCTGTAAAAACGCTGATTCATCCAGTAATGAAACAAGTGGAGTATTTGAGCGAGTCATTGAATCATTCATTTAACAATTTTATTTTTTTTAAATCATTTAGATGAATTAAACATTTTAAATAGACTGCAGCACTTAATATTTTGTCAGAACCCATAGTACATTACATGTTATTTTGTTTTTAAGCAAAGAAATTCTCAATTTATCCAGAATCGTGCAGCTCAAACAATGGCGTAAGATTAGGGTGCGACCAAAAGCTGTTTGAAAACTGTAATGCGCAGTTTAATGCTCCGTGGCTTTTAGGATCAGTAACTACAGGTCCTTCTCAAAAAATTAGCATATTGTGATAAAGTTCATTATTTTCCATAATGTAATGATAAAAATTAAACTTTCATATATTTTAGATTCATTGCACACCAACTGAAATATTTCAGGTCTTTTATTGTTTTAATACTGATGATTTTGGCATACAGCTCATGAAAACCCAAAATTCCTATCTCAAAAAATTAGCATATCATGAAAAGGTTCTCTAAACGAGCTATTAACCTAATCATCTGAATCAACTAATTAACTAAACACCTGCAAAAGATTCCTGAGGCTTTTAAAAACTCCCAGCCTGGTTCATTACTCAAAACCGCAATCATGGGTAAGACTGCCGACCTGACTGCTGTCCAGAAGGCCATCATTGACACCCTCAAGCGAGAGGGTAAGACACAGAAAGACATTTCTGAAAGAATAGGCTGTTCCCAGAGTGCTGTATCAAGGCACCTCAGTGGGAAGTCTGTGGGAAGGAAAAAGTGTGGCAAAAAACGCTGCACAACGAGAAGAGGTGACCGGACCCTGAGGAAGATTGTGGAGAAGGACCGATTCCAGACCTTGGGGGACCTGCGGAAGCAGTGGACTGAGTCTGGAGTAGAAACATCCAGAGCCACCGTGCACAGGCGTGTGCAGGAAATGGGCTACAGGTGCCGCATTCCCCAGGTCAAGCCACTTTTGAACCAGAAACAGCGGCAGAAGCGCCTGACCTGGGCTACAGAGAAGCAGCACTGGACTGTTGCTCAGTGGTCCAAAGTCATTCGGAAATCAAGGTGCCAGAGTCTGGAGGAAGACTGGGGAGAAGGAAATGCCAAAAATGCCTGAAGTCCAGTGTCAAGTTCCCACAGTCAGTGATGGTCTGGGGTGCCATGTCAGCTGCTGGTGTTGGTCCACTGTGTTTTATCAAGGGCAGGGTCAATGCAGCTAGCTATCAGGAGATTTTGGAGCACTTCATGCTTCCATCTGCTGAAAAGCTTTATGGAGATGAAGATTTTGTTTTTCAGCACGACCTGGCACCTGCTCACAGTGCCAAAACCACTGGTAAATGGTTTACTGACCATGGTATTACTGTGCTCAATTGGCCTGCCAACTCTCCTGACCTGAACCCCATAGAGAATCTGTGGGATATTGTGAAGAGAAAGTTGAGAGACGCAAGACCCAACACTCTGGATGAGCTTCCATAACACCTCAGCAGAGCCACAGGCTGATTGCCTCCATGCCACGCCGCATTGAAGCAGTCATTTCTGCAAAAGGATTCCCGACCAAGTATTGAGTGCATAACTGAACATAATTATTTGAAGGTTGACTTTTTTTGTATTAAAAACACTTATTTTATTGGTCGGATGAAATATGCTAATTTTTTGAGATAGGAATTTTGGGTTTTCATGAGCTGTATGCCAAAATCATCAGTATTAAAACAATAAAAGACCTGAAATATTTCAGTTGGTGTGCAATGAATCTAAAATATATGAAAGTTTAATTTTATCATTACATTATGGAGAATAATGAACTTTATCACAATATGCTAATTTTTTGAGAAGGACCTGTATATACTTCATATTAACTGATGCTTCACCAGTAAACGTTAGAGGCCTCGGTTTAGTATGGCCTTGCCTAAGCATCGTTTTTAGCCTTGTACGAAACCTGCTGACATGCTGAGAGATCAGTAAAAGCATCTCTATTTTGTCAACGGTTATTCCATTGTCCTCGATGGTGGGAAGAACTTCTGGAAGTCTCTTAAGTGAAACCGATCCTGCGTGAAATGGGGACATTTGATCTCAGACTCACAGAACTTGCAGGCTGGTGGTTCCTTTCAAATCTGGAAACTCTCGGATCTCAGTGGCCCCGTTCAAAGAGCTAAAACGAGATTAGATAACTCATTAGTGAGGATCGTCTGCTAATGAAGATGTCGTCCAGCAAAACCACAGGGATGTCTACTGTTACCCTCCATCATCTGGAGGGAATATTATTCCACTTGATTCCATCATTTTGATTACACTTGCAACACTACCCAAAATCAACAATGGAAGACGGTAGACTTTGTATCAAAATAATGAATGCTGAATAGACCCTCACAGCATTCTTATGCATTATCTGTGTAATTAGAGAGAGATAAATTACTTTTTACTGGTTTTATGAAAAGCTAAATCTCATATTCTGGCATTTATGAGGTTATAATTGAAACGTGCTGTTTTTTTGGAGACAAATTACTAGTTTAATGTTTACTTATGAGAGAGGTGATGGCAAGAGGTGAGCAAGATTACAGTATTCGTCAAAATGAAAGCAATGATGAAATGGAAATGATATACATTTGCCAGCTGGTACTTTAGAGGTGCCTTATCGGAAGCCAAACTGTTCTGTTTAATCATGTGTATGCAATCATTTCACACATAGACGTGCACTTACAGTGTGTGTAGCTTTGGCAAGAACTGAAATGCGGATCTGCCAACAAACTGAATTGGATTCTCGTAGAAATGACTGAGAAGAAAAAGACATTCTTCAGAACAAAGACAATTTGTTTTTGGCTTTATTTTTTATTAAATGGATCATTCTAAACGGGTGCCTGTTCCATTTTGACAAGTATATATATTTAAATTTTTTTCAGGAAAGAATGTCTTTAAGCGTTACACAGTGCCATATCCAGCTAAATTAATAAAGCTTAACGTATGCTACTATTCCTTGTACTGTACTGTACTGTAACAGGGTTGACAATTAATTTAGCCATTAAAATGTTTTTAAAGATAAAAAAAAAAATTTAATGTTGATATTTCTATCAACTTGTTCCTGGTAACAGGGTTGAGATGTAAAAAAAAAAAAAGAGGTAACGTAAAAAAAAATAAATAATTGGTAGCAGGGTTGAGATTTTGAGCATGTTTTAATGCATTCTCAATTAAAATCTAAACATCAAGAAAATATAGACAAAACAAAGTTAATTTTGCTTTTATTTTTTTTATCTCTCTCCATTTTTATCATTTTATGCCAACCCTGTTACCGTCATAACTATTGCTTATTATAAAATACAGTACTATTCAACAGATTAAATTATTATTTGGTAATAACAGTAGGAAAAACTAATTAAACTAATTTAAAATTAAAGGTACTGCATTTTTGTTGAGATATTTACACATCTACACATGTTAGAGAGGGACACAATTGGCACCCGTTTTGTAAAATGACCCAAACATTTGTCACACATTTCCTGGCCCGTTTACTGAAATAAACTTCTATAACATGTCTGTCCATTACACAGTGAGGCATGTTTAGTCAACATAAAAAGGCTTTAATGTCATTTCTGAGACAAGATACTCACATGGTCTGCAGAAGTGGGTTCCCCACAAACGCTCTCTCAGGAATGGCCTTAATGTTGTTGTTGTGGAAACCCCTGCAAGATGCATGGAGAGTGAGAATATGACCATCTGCACACTTGAACACAATCCACTATAGGATGAGGAAATCCAGCGATCAAGACCAGCTTTGCGGAGTGCTTTTGCTAACGGCATCTGTTCCATATAGGCTATAAATTGTAACGCTGATGTGCTATTCGGAGTGGCCACACATTCAACCACTGCAGCAGCTTATAATTCATCATCATCTGCCGTCACTATGAATATAACATGCTAAAGTTAATTTATGGCACACATGTTGCCAGCAAATTGTAATCCGAAAATTCTAAACAGTCTAAAATAATTACGCGTGTTAAATAAACAAGGTTAAAAGGTCTTTCTTTGGGTGCCGAAAATTAATTCATCACCATGGACAATCGAGTCCAATTGCATTTTATCTTAGGGAAAGGGCAGAACTCCCCCATAAGCACACGTGTAAGCCATTTGGTTGCGTCAATTCAAATTTACCCATGTAAACATCCTTTGTATCTTACAGAAACACCTGTCAGGAGGCAGTCCCGCAGGCAAAAAACACTTTAGGATACTTGAGAAGGAAGGACTTAAGCACTCATCTCTAAGCATCTGCTTTTTTGCAGGAAACTTGTGCTTGAGAACCACATTCTAGGGACTAACTGGGATTTACAAGGAGCACGAGGCCAGGCCAAGCGGTCCACTTTAAAGGAAGCACGCTGACACATGTATGCTGGGTAAGTTAGTCTCGGTTACTTACAGTTCCTGAAGCTTGGCCAGTGTGCGAATGCCCACGGGGAACTCTTGAAGGTCATTGAAGTTCAATTCCCTAGAGAAAGCAGACCAACCATAAGAACACAAGCTAAGAGAAAAGGATTTGCGTAGTTTTTATGATTAAATAAGCAAAGCTATGTCCTTTTTTAAAGTTGTGTCTTGCATAAGACCATATTTGGAACAACAATTAGCTATCTCGTCACATATTAGCCCAACTGTTTTGACATTTTTATTTGATCTTTCATCCTACGTGTTTGTAGCATAAGCAAACACTTAAGAACTGTGGTTCCAATCATTCAAAATCCTTCTTCATGACCTTGCGGGTTTTCCGTGTTGGTCGTCCTTGGAGACCAAGACAGCTGTTCTAAGCTAATCTGACATGACGTGACCTCTCCTCTGCATACATTATTTTTGTTGTATGCGTTTCATTAGCCTTCTAGGAAACCTGCGTCAAAAACCGCGCTTGAACCAAAACACGGGCGGTTGCTAAGGGCGAGCGGCCTTACACGCAGGTGCAAGAACAATGTGTTTATGGCCACAGTTTGCATGTTGTTTTCCTTGGATCTCAGTGTTCCTTTTCATCTCTGATTCTTTCAGTTTTTTCAGAGAATAATTATTGGGAAAATCCTATAATTGAACAGGAGCTTTTTTTCCCCCCACAAAACCTCCCTTTTGCCCAGTAAAGGCGACTGGGCTGCATTAATAGGTGCCTTTTGGCCCTGTATCCCCTTGTGAAGGTCCAGGTCTTAGTCATATCGTCCCCTCCCCGCAGTTACAATACCCAATGCTGAATGTGTCTCTTCATACCTATAATTATATGTCTTATCCCTTAGTGTTAAGTGTACGCTTTCAAAACGGTCCAAATGTTTATATATTTTAGTCTCTTTTTTTTTTTTTTTTTCCTTAAAGGGGAAAAACGTTTCTGGCAGGTGGCCAGTGCGTTTGAAGTGAGCTTGGTGAATAGGGGTGGACCTGCGTTGGACGCCATCCAGAAAGGGCGAAACACTTGCTTAATTCCAGTGTGTGTGGGTGTACATGTGTTTGTCTATATGTGCGTGAGTGTGTCTGTGTTGCAAAATTGGTCTGAAATTGGTCTATATGAGGTGAATATATATATATATACATATATACATTTCTCATATATAATATATATATATATATGAAATTGCAAAAATAATACATTTTCAAACATGGTCCCGCCCCAAACTCATGCCATTGGTTGAACCAACAGGCTGGTCAGAATGTTGCAGAACCTGATTTCACCAAGTGCAACATGTTCCTGGATCGACATCTTTGTTGATCCGGGAACAACATTCCAATCAACCAATCAGATTTGAGGAACAAGTTTACGTGCAGGACGTGCCAGGATGCTCGCTCAAACAGCAATGTTTTGGTAGTACCACAGAGCTTCATGCTTTTCAGTGGCATCAACCGACAAATGGCTTACTTGTCAATAACTACAGGATAGGAAAACGAATTTTATAAAAATCAGCTTCAAAGAACAAATATACTAAGAGAATCAAATGGATTGCATAACTTCTGGACTCTCACTTCTAGTGAGTAATGTACGTGTTTAAGTAATTTTCTTCAAACATTGCTTGAAAATTCGCTCGCACTTGCGACCTATAAAATGGGCTGCATATGGAGAGACTGGGAACACAGTGCTGTGGGTGAGCCATGCCGCGTGGTTCTGCCATGTCTACATCCTGGTTTTGTTTAGAACATCCGTCAGTCTTGTTTGGAGACATTACTTTGATATGGCAGAGAAGAGGGATGACTTTCATTTCCTGGGAAGACCTCATTGTTTAGAACGGGAGCTGTCAGTTACCTTCGTCAAACCACGCAGAAGTCTGTTTGAAAGCTAAATCATCAGGCATCATAACAAAACAACACTGTGGTGGCCACTAAGTCTGATGATTACGAATGCGTTTTTAGAGATAATTACAGTGATGGGGATTACAGCAGCATCAATAAAAAGATGCACATTATCCCACAAAAAGATGTCTGAAAGACCCTTTAAAGAAGGCTAATATGTTTCCCTCCCTTGTTTCAGGAAGCTCAGCACTTCCCAAACACATATGTGCAACTGAACGGAGACAGCTGGCATGATTTCTTCCAGTGCATCATGTTACATATAAGAATATTTGACTCAGGAAGATTAGTTTCTTGCTTAGCCATCATTATAGCGGAGATTACAATGTCATTCAGTATACAACATGACTACATATTATGGTTTCTGGGACTTTTTTTTTTTTTTTACTACTGTGACATTTTAATTGTAATGCATGCAAGTTTAATACTTGGAACTTTATCCGCCATAGAAACATTCCAAACTAATAAATATATATATTAGTCATTTTCATTTTCATGTCATTTTCAAGTGCTTAAGTCTAGTGCAATAAATATTTTCTCCTTGAATCAAATCTCCTTCCAAAAGCCAAATTTATCAAGCCACAGAATTTTCACGGGAGAGTTTTAGCACACGGTTCCTCCTGTGATTTGCTCTCAAATGAAGTGTTCAGTTCAGTGTGTGCAATTCTCAAGGCTGAAATCTTCTCGTAAAGAGGAAAACGTCATTTTTAGCACTTCAGCAGGCTGTTAAAAAGCAGGTGTGAACCTCTCGGTATCCTAGAGACCACCATGACTTCAGCATATGCTTATTCCTTTAAAGCCAAACTTTCATAGCATGGTCTATGTAATGTCTTTCATACATTACATTACAAATATGTGTTGGCTTTGGTTTATAGGCCCCTTTCAACATTTCTCATGAATTTTAAAAGCATTTCTCATGTATTTATGGGCCTATTTAACATTTGATTTCAATCTACCATGTTTGGTAATGTATAATAAGTTATATAGCATGAATCTGGCAGACAATGTGTGCTATTGTCCAGCTGTGATTTATGGAAATTGTAGCCAGTAGCCAGTTCTTTATCTACAGTATTTATTTATTTATACATTCTCATGCCTTTTTATATGAATACTTATGTATTGCATATGAATTTTATATTCTTGATCTTATGTAATATAATTTCAACCACCTCAAACATGGGTCATGCTATTGACATTTCCTGAATGATCCGATATAAATGCACAAAAAACCTGAGTGTAGTGATCGAACAAACGAGTATTCAGTATTCATCTTTTTTCTTGAAACCGACATTACAAATGGAATTATTTCCCATGACAATTCAATGACCTTATTTACTGTATTGCTGAAAATACTGTAAAAGGCAAAGGGAAGCACATAATAAAGCCCAGAATACGCCAAGCCGACGTCAAAGAACTAGTGGTGATGAAAGCTGACTGTGTTGCAGACTCGTTGTCTGTATCTCTGCCAAAAAGCTGCGCTTGAACTCACCAAAAGGCGACTGTCAACTGTATGTGCGTTCCGCGCCTGCGTTTAAGTAAATAACTGTCTATATTGGCAGGTATCAATAGTCTATTTTCATTATTCAAAAAGGGAAACCGAAACTAGGACTACAGATATAGAAACCACAAACAAAGCATCGCTTGTTTACCATTTTTAATATCAATCATGCTGATCACTTTCTTCATTCCAGTCGGCCCATGTTATTATAAAAATATTCATGCATTTGAATGCTCAGATGATGTAAAATTATAACAGCCTTCTGTCTGTACCATCAGTTTCGCTTTTATTCTCGTGCACTGACTCGTTCGATAAGCTGAACTGCAACATGATGATTCGTCCCAAAAAACCCCAATGGCGTCAGACTAGAGCCAACAGTGCGGAACACACAGAAAAAACTAAGTCGATCAATGCTCAAAAACGGCCCGACATTGCCCGACGGGCTTGGTGTGTCCCGGCCTTAAAACATAAAAAATGTGTAGCCTGTAATACCAACATCAGCCACTAGGGATAATAGCCTGTTAATCACAACCTCAATTGCCGCCTAAAAATCACTGTATAGTTTGCACACTGCCTATGCTGCGTTCACACCGAACTCGTCTGGGGCGTCAAATTCGTGCCAGACACGTCTAGTTGGACACTTGAACATTTTGAAGTCAGACGCTTCAGACGTGCGTCAAATTTGCTCTATTCGCGCGTCTAAACAAAGTGTGTTCAGACTCGAATTTGCGTCATTGGAGGGGCTTCCATCTCTTTCTGCACAGATCCTCTGAATAAACACATCATCTCGTCATTTGGAAACTAATAGCGGCAATTTAACTCGGTTATGCCGGCCGGCTTTTGGTAGCTAGCAGGTGGGCTAGTATCAACGGCTAAAATCATGCAAAGCGTTTTACAACTAACCAGATTGTCCGATTTCTTTGCTTATCCTCTTCCAGGCAAGGTCCTTTTTATTCCTGTCTCGATAAAAATATGATGACACATCATAGAGCTCAGGGTGGCCACACACAGCGACTATTATCTTTGTTCTGGTCTCCACCGCTGATCAAGTCATAAACACGTATCTACCAAAGCAGAGTCCCTGATTGGTTAACGCGCCGGGAATTTTCGCCAAAATTCAGATTTTTCAACTCGGGCGTCTAGGGTGTCTGACGCTTAATTAACGCGTCAGGCGCGTGAACGCTCAATTTGCGCCGCGCCATTCGCGCGTCAACGGCCGATTCACGCCGCAGGACGTCCAGACGCGCGTTTACATTGACTTAACATGTAAATCAGACGCCCCAGACGCGTTCGGTGTGAACGCAGCATTACACTTATGAGTACTTTTGTATGGGACACTAAAGATATCATCCAACATTGAAGTCATTGTCAGGGAATTATTGTTGCTTCTAGCACAGAAAATTGATGTCTGCCATAAATTCTTTGATTTTAATGAGAGGTAAGAGTGTTTCTTAAAAACAAGGTACTGCAATTACCATTCATATTTCAGCAGCACAAATATTGTGTAAAGAATGATTTGTTTATAGTTCATACAAAGCTGAACCACTGAACTTAAGTAGAGTCAGGCTAGTTGCTAGTAATTTTGATTCATATTTATAGTCAAGGCCTCTTCCATAATGACTCCATGAGGATGCCAAAATCAAGTAACAGATCAGGGTCTGTTTGCTTTAAAAGCAGGAAATGCTTTCATGTTTTTAATCTTTCATGAAGGGACGATCTTACTTACAGAGTCTCGAGGCTGTGGAGTCCCTCAAAGCAGTTCTGTCCGAGGGTCCGTATCATGTTGTTATGAAGATGCCTAAACATGAAAACCTTCATTAGCGTTATAGTAAACATCAAAACAAACCTCAGGAATGACACCTGTTAGGCTGCGCACACTGTGTCAAATGAATGCAAATGTGGCGGATGAGATATAAATCCACACTATCATTTCACTGCTTTGTAATTGAAAGAGTTTAGGATTCTTGTGGTGTCCTATCAAACCAAGGCATGTGTTCCAACTTCCTCTTATTTCCTGGTTTCCATTCCTCACACCGATACATGCAAAATAACTAGTGTGATGTACTCAAGTAGGACAGGATCAAGGGTTAGGGTAAGGAATTTCTAATCCATAATAACATTTAACATTTTTCTCTGATTGTAGGGATTGGATATGTTGGGGTAAGATAATAAGCATGCTGATCCAGGAATACATCCAACTTGTTTTGTAGATACGTACAGGACAACCAGGTTGGAGAGGTTCCTGAAGGCATAGTCTGGGATGTGGGTGATGCGGTTTAGGGCAAGGGTCATAGCCTGGAGCGAGGAGAGGTCGTTGAGGGCGCTTACTGGGATCTCTGTCAGGGCATTGTCATCAAGCCACAAGTGCCGCAGGGACCGCATACCCAAGAGGGTCTTCGCTGGCACCTCCATAATTAGGTTGGCATCCAGACGCCTGTTTTTATTTAAATGAACAGAAGCAAATGTTTATTCCTCAGGTTATAGAGGGTGCAGAAATAATGCAGTCAGTCATGTTTAACAGTCACTAGTTGGTTAAACTTTCAACTTAAAGATGTGCATTTATTTCATGTCAAATCAACAGCAGACATTAGTTAAATGAGCAATTACTAATGGCAAGAATTAAGAGATGAAAGCCATTAGGCTTTACGGGACTGGTGTTATATGCCTTTCCCTGCAGATGAATCACTGAAGAAAGTTTCTGAACCTGTGTAAGCAAGACACTATACACTACCCGCCCTCCATAACAATATACTTAATGTCTTCCACTAACTTATAGGATATTGAGGCCTGACCTGGCATGACTCCAGCCCCAAAGTATTTGTGACCCAGTCAGTGGTAACACTCCTTGTCCGTGCAGTGTCCTGTCATGGAATCTACCTCTTTCATTTCTTTCATCAAACTGCCACACCTTGCAGAGGTATATCAAAACAGATGAACAAAGGAGCCACCATTTGTGGCTAAATAGAGAGAGATATCGTGCTGTGGTCTGCGGTCACAACATTTCTGCTTTGACAATATCATAATTAAAGGATAATTTTGTTGCCTCTTTGTTTCTATCTTTTGTGTTCCTGGTGTAAGAATTGGCACCACTACCTGAGCACTTTAGTTCCCCCCCAACCATCAGCCTCAAGTGATTTATATGCAAGTGTTTTATGAAGCTATCTTTAGTTGCTCCAGCATGGACTTGTTTAATGAGAGTTTTGGCACGACTGCTGCTCTAAATGTTTGAGAAAGAAGCATCAGGAGCCCACAGGTGGAGTGCTCTGCTTTGTGAATTTTCATGTTTTTGAATTTAACGCTTTTGAAGAAAGAAGGGGTGTTAAATCACAGTAAGTGGGTTTCCGAGGATACAAAGAAAAGTTGTGCAATCACAAACCAGGCGTACAAGGACTGCCGAGGCAAAGATTCCACTCTCGATCCAACCACATGAAGGCATTTTGAAAATTGGCCATACCTCTTTCATTTCGCTTGCGCTCATATGGTGTAATAAAGCACGGATTGATAATTTGATGGCTTTGTGGCATGGTGAGTTGATTTGGTTAAAGCCACCAAGCAATTGTTGCTCCATACTGACTGGAAGGCTTTAAGACGCTATTGAATCAATAGTTTTTCTCTCAGATTTTTGGAAATTAAACAAAGAAACTGAGCTAAAGATAAAAGCTGTGAAAAAACAATCAGAGATTGCTGGAAGTAATTGAAAGTGCAGACATTTGGATTCTCACAAATCGAAGAACTGATTGAAATACCCCCCATTTCTTTGCAAGGCTGTTGTTCACAAACCTTGACATCTCCACAACCAAGATGAATGTCCTCCCTATGTCAACAAGTTAAGCCTTTGATCTAATGAATGTTGCCCCCTGGATTCAGTGGATGAGGGGTGTGTTGAACCTCAGCGATCAGCGAGTCGTGATGTATGATAGCAGCAGAGCACGTGGAGTTAGCCGCGAGCGCTTCCTCTGCATTTTTCCCCCGTGACCTTTCACACACATTAATTTGCACTGGCTTCTCCTCACCTCCTCTCTGGCCTCCTTAACCCTCGAGTCCTTCAGTTCAGGGTAATGCACAATGAGCATCAATAGTAGAGGAACTTGAACCCAAAGTACAATGCTATTTGGCTTGAAGAACTCCCCATATTCTCGGATTACGGTCTGTTTGCTGTGCAAACCTGCTAGGTAGCAGTGATTCAAACTAAACACCAATATCTTGCTGATGACATCTCAGTCATCTGGCTTGATAGGCTTAAGACTTGAAATGAAATGTGTAAACATTGCTCTAGTCATTTCTCATTGGTAAGCAACATGTGATCAAGAGGTGTTGTATTGCCTCTGATTTAAGGAAGGTGAGTATTATTGTTACTCAGCTTTAACTGCACCTTTATCAGATCTTTCTTTCATAGACTAAATCCTGGAAGGATGGCCTTGAAATCAAAGGATGCTCTGTGCTGAGTGTAGCAAGTATAGACTCTAGTAAAGAAACAAAGATGAGTTTCATCACCAATCCTCTGTCCTGCCCCAACTCATCTTCCCTCTGTCTACATCGGGCGCCAGTGGACTTCAAGCCTTATAGCCCCCCCAGTGGTTAACTGATCCCCATCTTATCATTACCCTAAATTACATGTTTGTTGAGAACTAAATGCCTTTCTACTCTTGTGGGAACTCAGGATAGAGCACCTAGCTGAATCACTGCATATTCTTTGTTATGGGGGATTGAAAGTGAGCGTAAGTTGGCTGGATGAATGCCAGAGCTCTGTCTCACTACAGGGAGGGCCTGGACACAGTCTATGCACGTCTGGAGCCTCTTCTGGAACCAGGCACGTCTTCCATGCGGAAAAAAACTCTGTTGGTGGCAAAGGAATTAAATTTGTACGCCATGACTCTAATGAAAACATCCTTGCAAAGGTAGAAGGAAATGAGCGCATGGATATTTACATGGAATTATTCATTTGGAAAAAGTGGGTGTGCGGCTCCACTCCGGGATTCTGACTGGCATCGGGAAACTGGAATAATTGAAAGGAGTCGAGGGGTGGATGTGAGTCGAGCAGATGAACAAGGCCAGACAAAATCCCAGACAATATTTAGATTCTGACCTTCTCATGGGGAACCAGTTAGGAACAGGGGCATGATTCCGATTAGGAGGGAAACTTTGGACCTAAGGGAAGAGGAACTGATGGAAAATTGGGCTCTTCACAGCTCATTGAATCTCCCAGCGTTTGCTGAGGAGCCAGTGTGCAGTGTCTGGCTGTTTTCTCATGGGTTCCAGATGCGCCAACGGCCCTGAAAAGGTTCCTCTTTTTCACTGTTCTGATATTAAATGTGACACCGTTACATTTTGTCTTCCTCAAAAAGACTGACCTCTGGAATACTATTTTTGTCTCTGTTGTGAGTTAGCATTAAGCTAATAGCTCTTATAGAAAAAGTTAAAAGTAGATACACTGAATTAATTTTCAAACTGTATTCATTTTTAAATACTGAATTATACACACCACGCAAGAACTACTATGACTTTTGTTACTCTTTCCCGGTTCCTTATTTTTGGTTCCTCTGCAAAGAACTGCATGGCATTGTTTGCGAATGAAAATCCCAAATAGAAGAAAATCTATGTGTCTCACTATTATACAGGCAAAGAACACCTGTTTTACCACTGCCATGTGTGTCCTAAATTGCAAACTTGATCCTCCCTAGTGGGGAGTTCTTTAATGAAGGGCCTAATGGTCCTAATAGGCATATAAATAACTGGGCTTTCCTGCATCAACTCTATTAGAGAGAAATGCCAAAAGTTACCTCATGGCTAGATTGCAGTGTAGACCAAATTACCTTACTGCTAGAGACTTTATCTGATAGAGGGGTGCTAAATCATTTATTTTGTTACTCATGCTGTGCTTATGATGTAATATTTGATACAAAATTCTTCATGTTTTTTGGACAAACAGCTCCCTTTCCACTTGGACTTCCTTTGTTATATGACAGGGAGCATCTTCTAAGTAAAATAGCATTTCACATGAGACCAATCTTTGAATCAAGTGAATCGGTTTTATTCCAGCTGTTAAGCTTGAAGCTGTGGTCACAACCAGGAGGTCTACACTTGGCATGTGGACCTATCGAATGTTGCTTTAATACACACCATTGTTCCATGTAAATCTTTAACAGCCCAAGTTTGCTTTTGATCACTTGAAGAATGTGATACTTACAGAGAGAGCAAATTGGGTAATTCCCATGGGTCTTCACTGGGCAATCTCTCTAACTGGTTATTCTGCAACATCCTGCAAAGATACCATAAAAGAATATTAGAAAGATAATTCTGCTCTGGTGAATATTTAATCATAGTAAATATTTTAAAACACTAAATGTGATTTATAATACATTTAAAAATGAAAACTAGCATTAACTCAGTGGCAATGGGTGGCCTTCTCTTTGTATTAAGGAATAATAAAATAAGTCACCACTAGTTCCATATGTGTAATTTGCTGGGTGGTGTATTTTAAATGTTAACGCCTGTCAAAAAACAGACTCTAGAGGCCATTTTTGAATTGAGAATGACAGCATGGCTCCTGGGCACAAGAGTTATCCAGCTTGCTGCTGATGAGGTTACCTGTCACTGACATCAATCAGTCAAGAGATATGATTTCAGGTACTGTGTGGTGCACTTTTCAGTGGACAAAACCAGAACATGGGAGGGGCAGAGAGACTGAACAAGACGAAACAGAAAGAGGGGGAGAAGCTGCCTGGGTGGGCCACTGAGGTCATGCTCACAGGACTCGTCGAATAAAAGAACGAATGAAACAGGAAGTGGTAGAACAATGACACTGAGCTCTTTGAACAAAGCAAATTATTCCAACGTGAGAGCATGAGGCCACAGACGTTGAGCTTTAATTACAAGGCAGACAGCTTTATCATGTCCAATCAAATGAAACTCCTGACATTTGACCACACAGCAGAGAATTGCCAGTGTTTGGAGGAATAAATACTCCTTTGTGGACAGGATGCCCTTATCAAGGAAATCATGGTGCCACCAAAGCCATTGTGAATCTAGACTCAAAATGTCCAGCAGTCTTGATATGACATTGTGAACAAGCCTCCATTATTAAGTAATTCAAATGCCACAAAGTTTGTATTCATCCCCCCCCATGCACATTCAGTTTTGTGTGGCATTGTCACATTTTCACCAATTGTTCTAGATGTGACATTTTTGCCATGGTTTTCTTGTAGTTTTGGTTCATATGTTTTCAAATTTACATGTGATTCTGACTAGCTCATTGAAAGCTGAACATTAGTTCAAAAACATCAGGAGGTCAGGTACTCGTGCCTCAGACAAGTTAGGTTGTTGAATAGGATAGTATGAAGCACAATAGAGCAAACAGAGAAAGATTTGTAACTATTGTAATGCCTAACCCAATCTCTTTTTGTTCATGCTGACCACAGAAATAAGATCTCTGACAATGACCGACATTGTTGTTTTTTGAAACGGTGGAAAGCATATTAAAATATTAAACTGAAGTAATGTTTTCATTAACCTATAAAATGTAAATCTAGTACTGGTTAAAAAAATCATTTTTAATAAGGTACAATTACTAAAAAGATATTGGCACATGATGAAGACAAACTTTTTTTTTTTTTTTTTTTCGAGTTTATGGGGCAATAAAAGGATTTAATGTGGCAGGGCAATTTTCTTGAGATGTGCAATCAAAATATCAATGTCAGTGGATTGTTGAATGACAATACAGGGCAAATTTACTGAAGCTTCCAGGACAGCACGGAAAGGTGCATGGAATCCTGTGTGGAAATTTTGAGATGTATGTTGGCGTGAATGTGTTTCATGACTGGCCTTTGTCTGTCCTTTTCTACTTCATCAGCTGGTTATAAGTCAGTCAATAAAATTACAATCTGTCAATAAAACATTAACAAACACCCAGGCAAAATGAACAGCTCATTGACCATTCACCACAGAGCAAAACCTGAATCATCACCTGTCAGCGGTTCTGTTTCTAATTTTGCAGTGAATGACACTGCTACAAGTCTTTTTCAGAATGAATCACCCTGAATGTTATTTTCCATAGAAGCATTAACTGAAACAAAAACGCTCTCACTCTTTCTGTCTTTCGTTACTTACAGGACTTTGAGGTTGTAGAGGCCTTGGAGCACGGGGCCAGGGATGTGTCTCAGGTGGTTGCCCGAGAGTCTCCTGTGGAAGGACAAAAGAAGTGCTTTGGTTCATTTGCAGTCCAACACATTGATGACTTTAACAGAGAGATGAGAATCTGGTGAATTCATAAAGGCGAGTGTGTGCGTTCAGGAGCTCACGGTGAAAACAAAAGTGAGAGATCTCCTTGGACACAAGAACCACAGCAGCTGGGGTTCAGATCTCTCTGGCCGCTGGTCTTTACCGCTCACGTACAGAAATCTCTCTTTTGTATGGTCTCCAAACACGTCAACACATTTTGAAAGGAGCCAAGATATGAATGCACTCTAAGCTCCTTTTGCCTCCTGTGGCAACAAACACGTCATAGTACGGCTGAATTTATATACAATGGCCGAAGATAAAATGGATAGAATTGCTATTGAGGTGGAAAATGCACTCTGCAGTGTGTTGCTAGACTTTGCTATTGTTTGAGGGCCTCACGCAACAGTCAGGGTGCAAATTATGGAAGTTTGGTGTGTATATTAAAACACACAAAACAGTGTTTGTTCATGCCCTTTCATGCATGAATTATGACAACCACATTCAGGATTTTTTTTTCCCTATGTGTTTTTATTGCTCTTGAAAAAATCAAAAAATCTATATTTGAATTTTTTTTTTTTTTTACACATTTTTCTAAGAGATTTTTAGGTGTCCACTTGAGTAGACCGTATGCGTTTTTGTTTTTAACTGAAGATATACTGTATTATGTTTAATACAGTATAACAGTAATACTATAATTAAAAAAACAATTAATAAAATGTGAAAACTATAAAATATATACATAAATATATTACAGCTTCAGTTTTTGCAAACACAATTGATTTTATTCCCATTTGACCAGCAGAAGACTTCATACAAGTTAAACTTTGCATGTTTTTGATATCAGATGAAGGTATATCGGTGAAAGTATAACTCTGTGAAAACCCAACTCATACTATGTAGAAAATACTCACGCTCCCTCCAGTCTACCAGAGTATGATGATTTACCTTTATTAGCTGATAATTCTGATTATGTTCAAAATAGATACATTTCTACCATTGCTCTCTTCTCTGAGAAAACCTCACACTGAAATCTACATTGATCTATTGATGTTTTCAGACTGTGGAAAAACTACCGATCAGGTGTTTTCAGTCTCATCTGAAATGAGCCGTGTTGGAAGTAACACATTACAAGTTACATGCATTATGTAATCGGATTACTTTTTGATGTAATGAGAAAAGAAATACAAGTAACATGCATGACATGATCAGATTACTTTTTTGATGTAATGATTAAAGTAACATTACAAGTAACGTACATTACGTAATCAGATTACTTTTTGATATAACGAGTAAAGCATTACAAGTAACATGCATGACATGATCAGATTACTTTTTTATGTAACGAGTAAAGCATTACAAGTAATGTGCATTATGTAATCAGTTTACTTTGTTGATGTAACAAGTTTCACATTACAAGTAACATGCATTACATAATTGGATTACTTTTTTGAAATGCACATTACATTATAAGAACACAGATATATTTATTTACTAAGTTAGATGAAGTATTTTCAAGAACAACAGTCACCGTAACAATATGAATTGTTATATATCTGAAATATAGCTAGTGATGCATGATGTCCAATTTAGTGGATAGATGATTAATCAGAATTTCCACCCAATCTAAAATCAATACTTGGATAATTTAACAATGATATGATTCCTTAGATGTTACTTGATGCGACAATTTTTTTTTTTACCTGCAAGAGTCTCCTAGATAGAAGGAATGAATGGATATTCCAGAACAACTTGGGCCATCTTTGTTTGGAGAAGAAAAAAAAAATCCACATACAACAACTTGCCAAAAACCCATGCATGTGCAAGAAAGTTGCTTTTTGAATAGCTGTCCACTGTAGGAACCCTTTCTGCATGAAAGGGTTAAATATGTTTAACGAAATCATGTTCGAATCATAATCAAAGCAACATTATGCGTTCGGTGCCATAGTTCAATTTTATCCAATTTTAGTTGTGCAGCAAGGATTTCAACAAATCATCCCTTGAATTATCTATCACGATTTCAAAAGATGACCCGTCAGAAAATCGGCATATAATTCGTATGCAGCCACAGCCAAGCAGAACATCATAGCTGATACCTCTGAAATTATCTGAGACATGGGAAAGACGTTCCCAGGGAGAGTCAGTGCAAATATCAAGCAGCTGTAGGCTCACCCATCCGGACTAATCAATTTGTTTATCAAACAAATCACTTAATAAGCGTTCGTGCCTGTTTTTTCCTGGGTGGCAGAGTTTGAGGAAAGTCTGTCGAAGCCTCACAAGGAGTCATGACAGCCTAAACAGGACCACCCATACCTCCAAACTGCTTTGCCTCAAAATCCCTCCATCCTGCCGGAGCAGCCTCAGTCTCCTCCTGTACGCCAAATGGTTCTTTTTGTGTGACAAGATGAAATTTTTGAGAATTGCGGCCAATGTTTAGCATGTAAGTCAGCTTAGCTAATGTGATGGGTACGACAGCTCTGGCAAAGCAACAACCGTGTTGTATACAGGCACATTAGGGGTGACACTAGCCCAGAAAACAGAATGACAAAACCCAGAACTGGGTCCATGACAAGGTCTGACAGATCTTCACACGCTCCCTTATGCGCTCACACACACACACCACCGTCTTCCATCATTGAGCCATGCAGTCTCTGAGGTTTTTAATGGCTATCACTTCATGTTGTGCCAGACCACACTCCCATCCGTAGACTCTATTTCTGGTAAGACCGTGTGCCGCCACTCTTTCACAAACATTTGTTTTGCGCAGGGCGAGAGACAGAGGGAAATAAAGAAGGGGAATGGAGAGGCTGGAGAAGGCAAAAATAAAAGTGTCAGATTTGGAGGCTGCGAAGCTTAGCGGTTCACCCCATGTAAATAGGCCAGTGATGGTTTCACATGCGTGTCGGATGAGGTTTCAGGCACGTACCCCAGCAAGCTGTTCTGCTGAAAGCTTGTGCCAGCTCTGCGGTCAACTTTTATCCCTTGTTATAATTCAGTCATGTATCTAAACACTGGGGCTCTCTGCTTTATGTATTCTCTCACATTACAGACAAACATGGCTCTAATGCTAATTTTCCTTAGTCACTTGTGTCAACATGTTTTATATTCTTCTAAGAAATATCTGGAATGATGAGTGTATCATTATGAATATTAAGAATGTTTGTACAATCTTGTTCAAAGTTGAATCTTGCTGGCCATAGGAACGGAAATTACAAATGAGATTTCTTTAATATCTAAACTCAGTTTCACTTTGATGCATTTTAAACACAAAGACAAAAGCCAGTTGCATTTCATCACTCAGTAGAAGGTGTGCACAAAATGGAAGGTAACTGTGGCCTGCTGTCACAGAAAGTACAGGATTAGGCCTTAGTTAAATTATGGGCGTACAAACAGCCTTGTCTGTGAAACTGGGGGTAGGTGGATTTCATGTTTAAAATCAGTTTTGGCATTGGAATTTTGTGCACAAAATGAAATGCTGACTTTACATTTCAGTTGACAAAATGCAAATGGCATTTGTCTGTCTTTCTATGAAATACATTAAAGTGTAACTGCATTTTGTCATGAAATACTGTATTTCATGTCATGTAAGGCCCTGTTTACACCTGGTATTAAGATGTGTTTTGGTTGACACTAGTGGATGACACTAAATGCAGGTGCAAACGGGGTCTAAAATGTTTTCAGCTTGTCCACTCTCGACCACTTCCAGAGGTAGTCGAAAATGCATTCGAACGGATTGCTTTCGTAGTGTAAACGCTCATGTGGTCGACTGTGTTCGAACAGCCACTAAAGACCGCCCACTGACCTAACACGTAAACATTATGGGAAGCACGCTAGCCAGATGGGATTTAAACTTTGTCGGCTGAAGACTCAATTAAAGATGAAAAGCACAATGTTCTCTCACCATTCCTGATTTCTAATACGGACACACAGCGCTTGGCCGGTCTTGCGTCTGTTAGAGCAGAAACGAAAGCTGATGCTCTCTGTATGTGTTTCCGTCGTCTCCGGTCATCTTCATATATAAATTGTCTGAGCTTATTTTGTCCGTTAGATAGAATGATCATAAAAATCATATACATTTACCCGTCCATAGATCCTCGCCTTGAAGAAATCAGGACAGAAGTGGTCAAAAGTGGACAAAAGAAAGATTAAAACACCAGGTGTAAACAGAAATGTGTCTGCCTTGTCTACTTCTGATCCGATCGACCAAATGCATCTTAATACTAGCTGTAAACAGGGCCTATAATTCAGTCCACAACATTAGTTAGGTTACACTTGGCGCTCCACACTTGGGATGGAGATGTCCGATCCTGCTCCTGGAGTTCCAATGCCCTGCAGATTTTACCTTCAACTTGCCCCAACACACCTATCTGGAAGTTTCCTGAAGACCTTGATTAACTGGTTGAGGTGTGTTTAATTGGGGTTGGAGATGAACTCTGCAGGACAGTGGCCCACCAGGAGCAGGATTGGACACACTTTCACTAGAGATTTTGATGCGGACCTGTTTGAAGTTGGACTTTCTTTCATTTGGTTGGTGCAAAATTGGTCTTCTGAACATTGTGTGCTCTAGCACATCGCAGGACGAATTCACATGAAAATATTTTCTGGTTTAATTAATGTGAACTCTGGTATTATTTGCAGTTAATACAAACACAGTCCGCGCTAAACTGCAGCTGCAGTCACATTTATAATATTTATTTATTTTTGGTGCTTGTCTCCGAATAAATTGCCTTTTGGGAATGAAGCAGTGAAGCTTGCATCTTCTTGTCGTGAGTCATTAGCCGATAGTGCTCAAGTGGTGCTCACATTGATGATTTGGACAGATGCCAGAGATCTAATACTACACATACTACAACAATTCAAACCCAAAAGTACAATGTGAAAAGAGACTAGTGGAATCAGTAGAAGGGGACTGGAATCAAGCTCAGGTTCAGACCAAGCAATCAAACCAAGTGTGAAAACAGCCTAAGAGACAACATATTAAACAGAAACTCTTTGAACCCTTCCATAATAACCCATGCCAGCCTACTAGTCTTTGCTCTCAGTCCAAAATTGTCCAAACTGCCCTCAACACTCCACTCCTCTACAAAGAATCAATGAATAGTGAATGAGAAAAATATGCTATTGGTGGCAACCATTTCAAAAGCTTCAACACATTTGGGTTTCAGTTCTAAACTGATCCTCAGACCAAATGGTGTAAAACTCAAAAACACTTTTTCAAAACAGAATTAATGTATTTAGTTGGATGCAAGTTACACAAAGCATATTTACTAGCTGTAGTGTGAGACCTCTCTAGCATCTGTCCAAATCAGACCAAACAATAAAAGCCTCCATCAGATGAAGTGTGAGCTGAGCCTTTTCATACTGCAACTTTTACCACAGATGTTTGTTGAAATTAAGTGTGAGGACACATTTGGTTGTCAAAAAGCGTAATCACAACCTACTAACAGCTCTA
This sequence comes from Anabarilius grahami, assembly GCA_003731715.1. NCBI lineage: Eukaryota > Metazoa > Chordata > Actinopteri > Cypriniformes > Xenocyprididae > Anabarilius > Anabarilius grahami. The sequence goes on from RJVU01053773.1 coordinate 2,274,555, forward strand.
CTGTTGCAGTTCCAGTCCGTTTTTAGCATCAATTGCGACCTCATAAAGCGGCAACCGCATGTTTATTGGGAGTAGTTTACGAGAATCGGCTGCGTCGCAGATAGTGTGTGTAAAAAGGTGGAGGCTGGCTGTTGTCATTAGACCACTGAAAGCTGTGTTGACAACAAGCAGCACAAGTCCGAGGCAAAGCACTCTAGGATGGCTGGTTAGTGTTAGGCCCCCTACAGCACATCTGTCTTCTGTTAGATGCCTCATTGGGGGCCAAAATACCATAAAACTTTAATCATACTTGTCTTTTTTTTTTATTTCGGTTTGTTCGTGAAGAGGTAATTTCAGTTGAGTTTCAGAGAAGAATTGTTAGCAGGGAAAGAAAAAAAATAAGGCCTTGATGAAACTGGTGGAACTCTTAATATATTCTCCTTTACCCTCATACCTTGGATGTATCAGTGAGTAAATTGAATTGGGAAATGTTTTCCTCATCCACATGGTATTTACACTGGCAAAACTAGGTAAAATGCTTAGGTGAGATTTCAGTAAAATTGCAACACCTGTCATTCACAAAATTATAAATCCCATGCAGTCATTTATTAGCAAAAGTGAGTAATTTCTGCAACACTAGTGACACAAAATGGAATTATTGTTTTCAAACAGGTTTCCTCGAACGCTCCCGCTGCCTGCCATTGGTTGCAAAAACTAATAGCCCTACCCCAAAACACTCACCACTGGTAGAAACAATGTTTCTATGTTGGGCTGGTCAGGATGCTTACTGTAAGAATGGCTCGCTTTTAGTATTTTAACACAAAAAATGACAGTTTAGCTTCAAACGTTTTGGTTAATTTGATTATGATTGCAGCTAGCAATAAGAGTGTCATTGTCTGAGGTCGGTTTAAAATATTCCACCATGTTGAAATCACTCATTCACTGTATAAAAATGTCCATTTCTTCTGACCCTGCTCATCCATAATCAAACAGGACAGAATTTATTGACACATTGCATTACACCTTCCAAAATTGAAACCCATTTGTTTTTTTGTTGTTTTTTTATCCTTTTCTGGAATGCGGCCTACATGCTATGGCTTGAGGCATTTTAAAAGATCTCAGTTTCATTGTCTACATATTAAGTTATTTATTTTTGCAATTACCGCAAGCATGCGGCAAGACAATGGCAAATATAAACCTGCATAAATAATGATTAATTAAACAAATTACTACATATGTATTGCATTACTGAACAGCTGAATCTGAAGATTTCTCTGACTGGTGAAAATATCATTGGCTTTAAAACCCTAAGAACCAGGTCATATTATTTGCAATGCAGTTTCCTACCATATCAGTTTCATAGCACAATGGAAAACGTTTCTATAGCTGAATCATTTTCGATTGGATCCTGGCCTGAGGAGGATCTGCAAATGGAAAAATGTACACGTTGTGACTGTACTTCCTCTGGCTTTGAAATTCAAACCCTTGCCAGCTCCCTGAAAGTGACCTTGTCTTCTCGAATATGTATTCATCATCACTATAAACTCTGACCTGTGCGGAAATAGGCTGCGCACGGCCCCTTTTGATTCTCTCGTAAAAAAATTGGATTGGCATTTACACAGATCTTTATCACAGGGCTCTTGCTCTGTCCCATGTGGGAAGAAAGATAACAAAAATCCTGTAATATGTCTATGCTATCATACATGGAGTAACAAAAAATTAACATTTGAAGAAAACAGATTAGAGTTAAAGGGATAGTTCACCCAAAAATGAAAATTCTGTCTTTAATTACTCACCCTCATGTCGTTCCAAACCCGTAAAACCTTTGTTCATCTTCGGAACACAAATTAAGATATTTTTTGATGAAATCCAAGAGCTTTCTGACCTTACTACTGACCTTCTGAGGTTATTACCACTTTCAAGGCCCAGAAAGGTAGTAAATACATTGTTAAAATAGTCCACGTGACTATAGTGGTTCAACCTTAATGTTAAGAAGCGATGAGAATAACAAATCAAATTCTGACATTATTTTTGTTTTGTTTTTGCGCACGAAAAGTATTCTCATCGCTTCTTAATATTAAGGTTGAACCACTGTAGTCACATGGACTATTTTAATTATGTCTTTACTACCTTTCTGGGCCTTGAAAGTGGTAATAACTTTGCAGTCTATCGGAGGTCAGAAAGCTCACGGATTTCATCAAAAATATCTTAATTTGTGTTCTGAAGATGAACGTAGGTCTTACGAGTTTGGAACGACATGAGGGTGAGTAATTAATGACAGAATTTTCAATTTTGGGTGAACTAACCCTTTAAGACCGATTTGCCCATACCAAATGTCCTAACTTTGATTTCACAAGCCAGTGTTGTGGAAGCTATTTTTAAACTAGTTTCCCAAGCTGCAAGGTACTCATATTTGAAAGTAGTTGAATTGCAGTCAAGCTACACTGCTAGTTTGTAGTTAGCTAACTACAGTCAGTGTTGACATGTAACTTACTTAAATGAACAAAATACATAATTTGTATTATTTTATGATTTTGGTTACTTTAACTGTACTATAAATGTGGAAAATTGTAATAATATAGAATGAGCAGATGTGTCTGTAATAATTTCGATGGTCCACTTTAGATATTCTGCTGACTACAAGTAAACTTCGAAATGTCAACTAACTCTCATTAGAGTATTTGTAGACTGTCTGCTTAATATCTGCTTTTATTTTGATGCTCCTCCAACAGAAATTCTACCGACTATAAGTAACTTTGCAACTACGTCAGCTTATTCTACTAACCCGAACCCCTTATTCTACAAACTCTAACCTTATAGTCTACTAATATCTAAATTACAACTTAGTTGATATGAAGTTGACAAGTAGAAATTAGTAGAATTTCTATAGTCGACCATTGAAATAAAGTGTAACAGGTGTGTCCAAACGTTTTGACTAGTGCTGGAACACAATAAAAATGTAGCATTTAGTTTTAATTTTTTTTAAATATATCTAATTATATTATAAGAAATATTCACATATAAGCTATATCTAATATTTAAAAGAATCCATGAGGGGATCAAAAACATTCAGACTAATCTGAAATAAAGTGTCAAAGATATCCAGACAGTTTGAGTCATGGTACAATGAAAGTCAGCTCAGCTAAATACAGTGCGATACCATGTTTTGGTTACTAAAGAGAATCAAAATGAGGGTAGCTGGGGTGAGGTGAAAAATGTAGTGGCCACATGTGAAAGGCATTTTGATAGCTAATCTTTCCAGGTGGCATTATCTTTGATGAAGAAAAGATGAGAGAAAAGAAGAGAAAGGAGAAGAGGTTATCTGCAAACACATGGGCAGGGTGTGGGGTTTTACGTAGGTGCTAATCTAAGTGTGTTTATCTGTGTCTGACATTGTGACTGTAATATCAAACCACTGTCTGATGAAAGACATCTGCACAGAGCTCTTGATTTGCAGATATTTTGTTCTGACAATATCTATGGAAGATTATAGGAGGAGATTATATCTAAAGTAAAATACAGATGAAAATGGTTGCCTTTGGGCCATTCTTTTCAAGCGGCCATCGCATTTTAAATAATTTAAGCTTGAAATATTAGTATTTTTTGTTTATTGATATATAAAATAATGTTAAGTGAAATTAAATAGTCAAAGCCTACTTGCACTGGACTGTACCTCATCACTGGCTGCAGTTATGTCCACATCTCAAAAACTACCTGCTAATGCACTCACATTCATGTAAAGTAGCCTTGTTGACAAGTTTGGGTGAGTAAGGGCAAAACACACAAGATATAGTACATATAATGCCCTGTAGATAGAGATATCACTTCTTTAGTAGCAGAAATAAACTACTGCAGAAAAAGTTAGGTGCCATGCAAAATGTAACTAGTAATTACATTACTCATCACAAATGTATTGGAGTAAAGAGTACATATACTTATTCAAAAATATAGTCAAAGTTGCTAATATCTTTGATAGTAAAACTACAAAGCAGCTGAAAAGATACTTAAGTACAGTAACTAATTGCATTTACTAAAATACTTTACACCACTGCAAAAAAGTATTTTTATGTATCTGTTGAAATGACACAATTATGTTTCTGTATCTGAATTAGGATAAAATTGGGTATGGTCAGGAATTAAACCGGACGTATGTCACAGCCAAATGAAAAGGCTATTTTTTGATAGCCCATTTTTGTACGGAGCCCCGGACATGACATGCTGGAAAAAAATAGTAGGCTAAATCGTGCGCACGATTTACTATTTCGTTCCCTCGATTTATAAATCATGCGCATGTTTTATAAATCGAGGGAACAAACAATTTACTAAAACGTGCGCACGATTTAGTAAATCGAGAGAACGAATTAGTAAATCTGGCTCACAATTAAAAAAAAATGCCTTGCATGTCACGTGCGGGGCTCTGTTTTTTTGATTCATTCACTAAACCGATTTGTTGTTCCCGACTCAAAACAATTATATTCTTTATTAAAATTTGTGTCCAAAGTTGCTAGTAAACCAGATGTGTATCAGTGTCATATGATCTGTGCATTAGGCCAAAAAAATATATAATAATATCTGCAAAGAAATAAATAAAAAAAGTAATTGCGACTAATCTCACAACTTTTCCTCACAATTCTGAATTTATCTCACAATTTTGAGTTAAAATCTCACAACTCTGACTTTTTCTTGCGAGTTTAAATCTCTTTTAAGGGGCACCTACATTGGTGGACGAAAGGATCTGTCTGTATCACAAAATATTTTATTCAAGAAATGTTTTGGTGCATTCCATTTCATATTCATATTAATGCAACACATATTACATTATTAAATCACATAAGCAAATTACATTCATGAAATGAAGTTTTCGTTCATGCCAGAAGTGAGGCCCACTGTCTTCGACTTTGAAACCCCCGGGCAACACAGACTCAAAAATGCTATGTCATTTAATATATGTTGATTTATAATATCACTTTAGTTTGATATTTACTCATTTTTAGGTTCTTAACTGTGCCTTTCTGAATAAGGTATTCATTTTCTGGCACATCCCTAATCATTAGTTCTTCTATTGTTGAGAAATATCTTTCCAACTTTCTTCTTACTTTTTCCTCGCCATGACTGGGTTGCTTAAGTTTCTGATCATCCAATAGGAATAGGCATCATCATGATGTGTAAATGTAGACTGTCATGTGTTGAGCATTGTGCATATTATAGACATTTGAAGTTTTAAAAGTTACAGTGTGTTTTCATAGTACAAGCACTTTTATCTCAAAAGATCAAGGAAAATGTGATTGCTCATGATATGACCCCTTTAAGGTCGACGGCGTGTTACTTCAGAGGCACACATTGCAAACAGTGCATGACTTAAAGCTACCATTGGCTTACAGCTAGACCACGAAAATGAAAGTAAGATTTTCATCTCGCAACAAGCCAGATTTTCCATCGATTTTGGTTAATCACAAATTAAAGCACGACAAACTCAAACATGCTCAAGTAAAACTCTTTGCAAAAAAATGTTTTTGCACAGCCATATTTTTCCGACAGAGATTTAAAGTAACTGTAATATGTGTAATAAATCGAGGTCCCATCATCACTGTATTGTGGAAAGGCGCCAAATACAGGAGAGGATACAGTACAGTCTCATATTAAGCTCAGTTATTAAAGCAGATGTGCTATTATGCTGACTCGGAAGCTTTTGTTTTGATGTCTGTAAGCTTTTCTGTCCTCGCTCCAATTATCCTTCATTAATTACAGGATATAAGACAAACCCAGAACCCTAAAGATGGTTTAATCACGCTTCACTCACAAGTGTTAAATGAATGCTTAATGACAGGGATTAAAGATCAATGAGAGATTGAAAAGAAGGGAATTAAAAGAGAGGAGAGGGGAGTGGTGCGCCCCAGGAGATCATCTGCAAAAGCAGGTGGGTGGCAACCTCAAATCTAGTTATTTATTTAGCTTGAACTGCACAGTGACCATAGAGATGCGTTTAAACACTCCTCAATATGGTTAGTAACAATCCTCGGGGTAAATGTCTTATTAAAGATAATGTGTTTCTTGCCATTACTCGGTCAGAGACATAATAGTAATAATAAAGGTGTGTCCAAATGTCTGACTGATTCTGTATATTTCACCATGTTCCAGTAGCTCAAATATTAGCGCAAGATGCTAGCAATACCAATTCTGTGGTTTTAGATCACCAGGAATGCATGAATTGATAAAATATCAATCTCGGCTTATTGGAAAAACATGCCTCTACCTATATTTTTGCAAAACTCCAAAAAGTTTCCAGCTGAAGTTAATAATAGAGGCAACTTGTATTCTTTTTCACACAAATTGTGATTGCAGGGGCAGATTATTGATTAATAAAGACTTATTTTCACATGGTTCCTTGCACAATACTATGATATAGCCTCAACACTTTTACAGTAGTGCATGATTTGTAAACTTTGACATTTGCATTACTCAATCAGCACCATGTGTTTGGCTTTTCTGGCATGGTAAACTTGCTTGGAAGCTCACCTTCAATGCGAAGCGCTCAGGTACGAGTCCCATGAAACACAAGTCTGGATAAAAGAGCTCAAAGACTTGTAAAAGCAGCTAAAGTGGTGTGGTTGCTTGAGCAAATGCCTTTGTATATCACTTTTGCTTTTGTTAACACTATCGGTTAGGTTTAATGTAGATGGTACATTATTTTCAAACATGATTTATAATTTTCAAAAGAGCATTAACCTCTTTATCTTTTCACTTAGGATCAATGTAGAACGTTACCAGATTCACGTTCATCTATTTTTGATAAAACTGAACTTTACTCCACTATCATTTCACTTTGAAAGAGTCATGTTATGTGCAACAACCAACATAACATTTTACATAAATGTTGCCCTAGGCAGCTTTTTCCATTTGAGGCTGAGCTGCAAAATACAAATACAATGTAAGTCACGCATCTTCCAAATGTATAAATGTAATAATCTGGCTCCAATAAGCAACATTTCTGTGGAGCCATTATATGAAATTTGAGGAAAGTTCCACCTGCTCTAGCCTTAAAAAATTATTCCTCATTAACAGATTTAAAGGGGATCTATTATGCCGCTTTTTACAAGCTTCAAAAGCTCATGTTCCGGCATACCGACAACAACAAAACAGGACAATCTCACGCACTGAAAATGTCAGAAACTGTCAGTAATAGTGTTCAATTCAAACGGGAGTTGGACAATGATGCCTACAGAGCCAGAGAATATATGCTGCATGGAGAGACAACAGGAATAGTTTTGTTTAATTATGGTTATATTTGCACTGGAAGAGTCCAACCCCACCCCCCAACTATACCTCTTATGCCATTCCTTGTAACCATATATGAAAAAGTATATGTGCATATATGTTTTGTGTATATATGTATGCATATGTTTATACTCATACAAATTAACGCTTTACCATTTACATATGCTTTTCACACAAAGGGGGGGGGGGGGGGGGGTCATTGGTGTTTTGTTTTTTTTTCCTCTTTTCCCTCATTCTGTTACACGTGGGAAAAAAAATGTGTAAAAAGAAGAAAGTGCAGACAATGTTTTCTCTCTAATGCTCAGTTTTGTTTTGTTTTTTGGCTGTATAATAATAAAAAAAAAAGAGATCTAAAAATACAGTAGTGTCAGTTTTGGCACTGTGCCGAACTCTGCCAGAACATGTTTCATTCTGCGTGTCTGCTAGGTGTGTTTTAAAAGACCTATTTATATTCAAAAGAAGATTTCGTTTGATGTGTGTAAGGAGATCTACCATTCACTTAAAAAGATTCCTGGAGTTATACTTTCCAGCTAATAGCAGGAATTTGATTTATTTTGCGGCAGCTTGCTGTTGATCTTACTGCCGTGTTAAGCAGACACTGTGTCATGCTCATTTTTTTTGCATTTTGCGCAAGGTGTTATTTTAAATGCATGTCATCGGCCTTCACGCTGAATATATATGGTCTCGCGTCTGTATTTGCTCATCTGCTCGGCAGAAGCTTCCTCTGATGTGAAGACAGCGGCTCATTTCACTGTGTGTGGTTCTCTCTTTTCAGAAGTGTGTGTGTCTGTGTGGAGTATACAGCTCATCTCTGTGATCACTTCACATTGAACTGACGACCATCACATTGAACAAGACATGTTACAAATTACTATACTGAGTCCATCCATGTGTTCATGTGTGTGTGTGTGTGTGTGTGTTGGGGGTTGTGTTTGATGGATATAACAACACAGGCTGTGTAATTTGCTCCATATGAGTTGGGCTGCCGGTTGGGTTCTGGTTTATTATGGCAGGACAGAGTGGGAAAAGCATCCAGCGCTCTGCGGTAGGTGATTCCAGTGCTGTCACCTGCACTGACAGGCGTCAATCAAAATGATTCACTACCACCTCCTTCAGGTCATGTAACTGCATCCCTAAAGAGAGGGGAGTGATTTCATTCTCCCACAAAGCCAATTTGTAAAAATGTGTAATATAAACAGCTTTTATGAAGATTGGATTTTTGGTTTGTAGATTCTGACAGTTTTATAGCTTCATGACTTTTCTAACAAAGCTGTGTGTGGATTTGTTATTTTTCATAAATGTAGAATAAAGCATAGCATGGAAATATCGAATTTAGAGTTTGGAAATAATGTTAAAATATTCATATTCTCTTTGTTATTTCTTCTGTGGAACCCACAAGAAGATATTTTGAAGAATTTTGATAACCAAACAGTTTTGGTGATCATTGACTTCCACAGAAGGAAGAAAGTCATACAGGTTTAAGTGTCATGAGGGTGAGCGAATGATGACAGAATATTCATTTTTTTTGGGATGAACTGTCCCTTTAAAATCAAATCTACCGTCCTCTCTACACATACCACAGATCTGAAAAAGATTTATCCATCTCAAACTGTTTCTCGTTACCTAGATTTTCACTGCAGCTGAAATGTAAACACAAATTTTTGTGTGAAAATACACAAATTACATATATAAACATACACGAAACAGATGTGAATTCCAAACATTGTCAAGACGTGATTTGTGTGTTTTTGCTGTGGTTTGTGTTTAGTAAATTTGCTGAGGACCCCTCTGTATTTCTTGGACAATTACGCTACACTGTCATTTACCTCCCCTTGTATCGTAAACTATGATGTACCAATGATTTCTCCACTTGGATCACAGTTGCACTACTGTTTGTGTCCTCACGAAGGTTGTTCAGTCATTTATGAAGCCAAGTTTAGGCCTTTGTTTATTGCTGTTCCTCATGAAAATCTATCTATCTGTCTATCTGTCTGTCTGTCTGTTTTCATCTCTGTCTGTCTGTGTCCATGTATTAGTGTTTTCATTCATGCTTCATTGTTATTCTGTCCTCAAAAGGGTCAAAACACCATTAAAATCCTCTCCACTGCAGTCACGTCCTCACTGGAAGCAACACAAAGCAACGAGTATGTCTCATAAAACGTTACGACATGAAAGTGGACAGTGGAGACCAACAAAACCTTTTGCACTCCTCCAAGGCTGAAGTCTGCCAGAGACATGAGCTCTATATTTTGTTTTTTTGGCTTCTTGTCATAAAATCGGAGATGGGGACCAAAGCAGGGTTGCGTCTATTGAGGGGGTTACATTAAAATCGCAGCTGGTTTTTTCCTCATATGATACCTTTCAAGGCTTTCATCTCCAAATTTGGCCCCAGAGAACAGAGGAGAGGTAGAGAGAAAGAGCAGTATTCATCACATTTTCATTGATTTGCACAAGCATTTGCAAAGAAAACATCAGATGCTGAGGCTTAGCTGGCTACATGGTCAGAGTGGGCCTGCGAGAAAGGGGCTTAAGGGTCATCGCAGCCTGGTGCGCTACAGCGTCATTTCATAATGTAAGTCCTATGCTGGATTAGGCACTGAGGGTTTCACGTCAGCAGGATGCCACTCAGGGCCAGGTGTTCACTTTTAAATCCAAAAATGAAGAAAAAAAACAGTATTACGTAATTTCGAACAAAATCAGGCCAAAACGAAGTTTGTTTCAGGAGTTCAAAAGGGCTACCAAAAGCGAAATTTCCGGAAACGTTTGCTCCGGCTGTTATACACCTTCAAACTACCATTGGTCTGCGGTGATTACATAATAGGTAGGTGTGCACTGAGGCTCCGCCTTCTTTGATGAGGACATTTTCTTCTGTTCAGTCTGTGGAGGTCAGACATGAGTAAGAACACAATGATAGAAAATTAACTTGTGATTCTAAGTGAAAGCAACACTTTTTTCATGTTTAAAACTGTAAAGCTGCTTGCTTTAAAGCAACATATTGTGCAAAATGCAATATAAATAAACATGATGTGACTTGACTGCTGAATTTCAGAGATGGTGCAAATATATCCACATCGATATGATCTGATGCTTTCTTAACTGCTGTTTTCTCACCGCTGTCATTTTACTTGTGTGCTTATTTTGTTATTAAGAGGAAAGCATGCAGCACATATTTACATATTCACCTAAATGCCACTCTCTGAAGCATGGATGGCATACAGACTTTTCCCTACTCGTACGCAAAAGTATGGGGAAGCCCCGCCCACGATTGGTGATGATCTGCCCTATTAGCTTAGCTCCTCCCCTGAGTGAGTAAGTAAGAAATGTATTCTTATTAAAACCACTAAAGTTATTCAGCCAAGAGCAGTGAGTGATTTTCAGTTTTTTTGTTGTTTGATTCACATTAACCCTTTCGAGCGTGAGTTTAAAATATTCTAACTGGCCCCCCAGAGTGAGTTTTTTTTTTAAGGCGACCGTTATTTTAGAATGTTTGCACTTATTGTTTCCATGGCGACGCGTCGTGCGTGTCACGTACGCTGAACGCAGCAACAATAACACTGTATGACAGATGGATCGCTATTATTTTTTCCTTTTTTATTTAAAATTTTCACAAACTTGCTTACCATGTCATCAACTATCTGATATTCCGATCCTCAAATATGTGTGAGTGTGTTTTGTCGTTTTAAAACCTTTATAAATGATGTTTATCTTGATCTATAATGCGAGATGGGCGCCGCCATCTTAGTTTGCGCTGCAGTTCGCAGAGACCTGTCAGTTGGATCTACAGCACGTAAATTCATTAGTTTCTCCTGAAATATATGCAAGTAAGTGGCTGGTAAACTGGAAGAATAATAGAGTAAACTTTATAGTTAATTAGGCCCATTATGTGTGTCTGATATGAATAAATGTCAGCAAATTATATTTGAATTCACTGTTATTGCTGCTTTCACTGATGTCTGACATCAGTGTGTATTTTATAAACTCTAAATGTATTGTTTTGCTGGTGCTTATGCGTATTTAAATGTATGAAACCTTAAAAAAACAAAAAAACATTATGTAGCTGAAAACACTGCATATGACAAGCGCTGCGCGCGTCCGTCTCACATCCAAAGCACGAAAGCACAGTTTGAATCTGGCAGTTATGTGACGTCGCTGAACGTTCGAAATCCCATATGTGGGACCGTACTGCTCAAAGGGTTAACAGCATATATAGCAGTAGGTACCATATATTACGCTGCTTTCACTTTAATACACAGATCTAATATACAAATGCTATTTCTTTCCCTGCTGTTTACGTTCACAGACATAACCGACTGTGTTTATGTGAACTTTGTGTGTTTTTGAAATAACCTTGTGTGTATTTGACAGTTAAGTGCAATAAGACGTGAAAGAGAAATCAGTTTAATACTCACACTGCATCTGACAGCCAGCTTTCTGTGCGCGTGCTTCGGATGTGTGCGCTCAGAAAACCATATATCATGTTATGGCTTTAAAATGCATGCTAGTTAACTTTTATGATGACAAAGAACTGCAATGTATTGTGAGCGTGGCCATGATAGAGATGATAATCAAAACCAAACAGATGTTTTAGTTGTTGGCAGAGTACTCGAGGCGCAGGCTGTACAGGCTCCACCCTCTTCTGAATAGGGGGGCAGGGAGCAGCAGCTCATTTGCATTTAAAGATACATACACGAAAAAGATACATTTTCCTTCCACTCAAAAATGGGCATTCATAACATGGTATAGTAAATGATCTGTGGGTTTTTTTGAGCTGAAACTTCACAGACACATTCTGGGGACAACTGAGACTTACATCCTTATCTTGTAAAAAGGGGCATAATGGGTCTCCTTTTAATCAGTTTTAATAATCATATGAATTTCTGTGCACACACAAATCTTATCTTAGCTTTCCCGTTCCTCCTCTTAAACCTACTAGGAAACAGTTCTCATGCATTTCCTGACAGTGTGTCCAGTTAACCTTCACTCGAGAGAACGTGAGAGTTTCCCGCTCGCTACAAATCGCAATTAGTAAAGCAAACACCAGCAGTATTTCCATCCAGCCGTAATGCCGTTAGAGCTGCTGATTAATGGCCTTCACATGAGGGATTAACCGTTTTCAAATGGGGCAACAATGCACCCATTAAACCCCATCAGCAGTGTCTTGTGGACTGCAGTGAGATGGAGATACCTTTAGACCTCTAATGGCTCAGCATCAGCTTGCAATAATAAAGCAACAGAACAATCTGGCCAGGGTTTGTTTGGTTGATGACGAAGGAGCCATGAACTGTGATTTCAGCTGAGAGCCATTACAGACACAGAACGAAAGGTGGGAGAGGGGAGCTGGCCGTGGCCTTGTCTCACACACAGGATGAGGAAGATTAAAAGACTTAAGAAAACAGGAGGACGGGTGTGAGACAGGAATTCCAGGTCTTTAGCATCGGAGTGCTCCCTTCTTAACAGTGCTGACATGTCAGTCACTGTTGAAGCCTGGGAAAGAAGCTTGTGTTTCACCAGCCTAAGAAGTTTCCAACTGGTTATGCTGGTCTGTTGTGATTGTTTCAGAGGGGGTTTGGACATTTGTCAGGTTGGGAAACAAGCTGAACAACTAGACCATGCTAGAGGACCATCTAAACCACTTTAGGCTGGTTGAAATAGCTTTTTTTGTCAGCAGGACAAATCATTGTTTATAGGTAGCATGTTTTTTTTTTAATCAAGGTTATACTTTTTAACTAAAAACATACACTACAAATACCAAAGGACTGGAATTCCTGTCTCTTCTAACCTTTGTGCTACTTTATACAAACTTTAAATGATTTAAACTTTTCTGGAAATCTAGTGAACTCTCTTGTGAAAAAGAAGTGCAATTAATTGTATTTGTAGTGTACTTCAAATCTTAAAAGTATACTTAAAAAAACAGTTCTTGCTGATAATACAGTGTTCATGAAATAAAAGTCCATTAATGGCTGTTTCCTAACATACTTAACTTTGCACTTTTGAAAGTTTTACTTTAAAGTAAATTTTAAATCATTATGTTTTAATAATCTTTTTTCGTGCTTTAAAGAAGTACACTTATTTTGATGTTTTGACTAACACAGTAAAGTACAATAAAATACTTGATTATAATTTTAACTGTTGTGTTATTTGATATTACATTTAGGGTATTTAAATAGCTTTTATAAACGTACCCTAGAAATGCAACTACCATTTTGACACTTCAAAAAGTTCATAAAGAGATCGTAAAACTAATCCACAAACCTCTTGCGGAAGCTTAAACGTGCTGCATAAATTACATATAAAGATGTACTTTATAGTGTCAAAAACACTCTCTAAAGTTCAGCTAACTGCATTTGAAATTTACAAATACATTTTCATTTAAATACAATTAACAAGCAACTATGTGTTCAAAAACATTTTTAAAAGTATGCTAAAGTGTATATTCTTTTTAAAGGCTGCCTACTACAACCGCATTTTATGACATAATAAGTGTGCTTATGGTGAGGCCGCTCTAAACAAAAGTCAACAACATCATGTCAATTGCGATACCCACACTGTAAAAAGTAATAAGCTCTATCTACTCAATAAAATTGCGGCAACAGATTACAAGCAATATGATTAATTAAATTCAACATATAAGAATTGAGTTAGAATTAATCAAATTAATTCCTTAAATTCAAATTAATTAATTAATTAATCAAATTAATTCCTTGCCCAACCAAATGGAACACTGATCACCATAATAAACACAAATGTTAACAAGCCTAATAAGTATTTATCTGACATGGGGTGTCCAGTCCTGCTCCTGGAGGGCCACTGTCCTGCAGCGTTCAGCTCCAAAATGTTTAAGAAATGTTTAGATAAATGAATAGGGTGACCTGCTAATTATTGCACTGTTGCAGGACAGTAGATGTGATTTTGCAGGACAATGAGAGACAAGTGTGGAGAGATAAATGTATTACTATTATGCTATGTAAATATTGATATATATTAGTTGGAAAGGCTACTTGGTTATTTTCCCGCTTTAGCTAGAACATGATGGCTGCGCAAATTGATTTTTAAATGCCAATCACATTTTTTAGTATTATATTTCTTATTGTGGTATTGTAATTTCAGGGAAGAAAAAAAGTAATACAGATATAATTGAAATGTGGGACACTGCTTACGTCTTGCGAGACGCAGGACAAAGCTCCCAATTTTGGGGCTGTCCTGAAAAATGCAGGACAGAGGGTCACCCTATTGGCCCTGTTTCCACCTGGTATTAAGATGCGTTTTGGTCGATCGGATTACAAGTAGACATGGCAGACACATTCTGTTTACACCTGGTGTTTTAATTCATTTCTTTTTTCCACTTTCGACCACTTCTGTCCTGATTTCTTCAAGGGGAGGGTCTATGGACGGGTAAATGTATATGATTTTTCTGATCTTTCTATCTAATGGACAAAATAAGCTCACACAATTTATATATGAAGATGACCAGAGACAACGGAAAAAGAGCATCAGCTTTCATTTCTGCACTGACAGATGCAAGACCAGCCAAACGCTGTGAGTGTGTGTTAGAAATCAGGAATGATGAGAGAACATTGTGCTTGGTATGTTTTTCATCTTCAAACCAAACTTGAGTTTTCAGTTGACAAAGTTTAAATCCCGTCTGGCTAGAGCGCTTCCCACAATGTTTACACATTAGGTCAGTAGGTGGAGAGTAGGCGGTCTTTTGCGCTGTTTGAACACATTCGTCACATGAGCGTTTACATTACAAAAGCAATCCGGTCGAATGTGTTTTCGACTATCTCTGGAAGTGGTCGAAAGTGGACAAGCTTAAAACCATTTACACCCTGTTTACACCTGTATTTAGCTTCATCCATTTGTGATCCGATCGACCAAAACGCATCTTAATACCAGGTGTAAACAGGAACATTGTTTTGCCTGATATTTGCTAGGCATTTATTAGGCTTATTAGAGTAACATCATTAGCTTGACCTGTAACATAACGGTAAATTCTGTTGGAAATCATTGTGTGTTTTATATGAAGAAGGCTATTTGTGTGCTGCTTAAATCACTTTCATTAAGTTTAGATGTTCTACAGCATTTAGACAGTATACAAAACAGAGCAGCTCAGTAGCTTTTAGAACATAACTCAGAAAATCATCAGCTCTGAAGAAGGAGAGGTAGAGCAGAAGTCAAAAGGTGGGGTTCAGGAAGTAGAAGGACATGCTGGGCTCCGATTGCATTTCATCTGTCCCAAAGGCGCACAACAAGACTTCCTCTTCCCCCTTCCACACTCGCAGATGACCTTGGAGTTGATAGGACAGCAGCCAGAATCTGACAGCCGCAGGTCATGGGAGAAGTTTATGTAATGCTGAGGGACTTTGGTGGGTTATAGTGTTACAAAAGTGAACAAGTAGATATTGATGGCTCAGTCTGAACTCTGATTGAAGTAGACACGCAGCGCATAACTCAAACACAGGATGTGGAGGGATAGCGTTTGGGTCGGGTCAGATCCGCCTCTCTGGACGATAAACATAAAGACATGTCTGTATTCTCTCATCATACACATTTTATCACATTTGATTGTTCCAATTAATCATTCGATTTTTGTGGGCAGCTTAAGGTGTAACAGAGACTAAAAGAAAAAGCGAAAACTCCCAAAGAGCCCGCAGTCATCCCCAGGGCATGCTGAACTTTACAGATGATCCTCAAAATTGTAATTTAGACTCGTGAAATTACTCACAAGTCTAAATGCAAACTGCGGTGCCTAGGGGTGTAAATGAGTACCAGAAAGGGTAAAAATCACACAAATTCATCATTCCCAGCAGCACATCAAAGAGAGCTAAGCTTGAAATTTATCTCCCACTAATACCACTGTAATGTGTTTTCAGTCAAACTGTCTCTGGGAGTTTCTTGCTGTTCATAATGCACTTATTGAACTGGAACAAAGCAGTCTATTATATTCCTTAACAATAACTACAGTCAAAATAAAAATGATATGATTTTAATGAGGTGTACAATGTTACGGTTCCAGTATATAAGCCAAGCAGTGCTTGGGGCGTTAGTCTCATTATATCCCATTTCTTTTTCTCACAATATTACATCAACACTTGTGTGTGTATGTATATAAATAAGTATATATATATACTGTATATGTGAAGTCTTCAGATGCAAAAGCCTCTTAGTGCCGTCTGAAATTTTCTTCTAAAATAAGCATTTTATCAAGCTCATATGTTTATGTTCAGTTATTTCACTTTAATGGCAATGAAAAGGACCTATTAATTGCCATTAATGTAGAATTACTGAACCTAAACATACAAGCTTCATAAAAATGCTCATTTTAGAAGAACATTTTAGATGGCACTTAGAGGCTTTTTCATCTGAAGTCTTCATATACAGGTGCTGGTCATATAATTAGAATATCATCAAAACGTTGATTTATTTCACTAATTCCATTCAAAAAGTGAAACTTGTATATTATATTCATTCATTACACACAGACTGATATATTTCAAATGCTTATTTCTTTTAATTTTGATGATTATAACTGACAACTAATGAAAATCCCAAATTCAGTATCTCAGAAAATTAGAATATTACTTAAGACCAATACAAAGAAAGGATTTTTAGAAATCTTGGCCGGATGAGTCGATCAGTCTGTGGCACTGCTCAGGTGTTATGAGAGCCCAGGTTGCTCTGATAGTGGCCTTCAGCTCTTATGCATTGTTGGGTCTGGCATATCGCATCTTCCTCTTCGCAATACCCCATGGATTTTCTATGGGGTTAAGGTCAGGCGAGTTTGCTGGCCAATTAAGAACAGGGATACCATGGTCCTTAAACCAGGTACTGGTAGCTTTGGCACTGTGTGCAGGTGCCAAGTCCTGTTGGAAAAAGAAATCTGCATCGCCATAAAGTTGGTCAGCAGCAGGAAGCATGAAGTGCTCTAAAACTTCCTTGGTATACGGCTGCGTTGACCTTGGACCTCAGAAAACACAGTGGACCAATACCAGCAGATGACATGGCACCCCAAACCATCACTGACTGTGGAAACTTTACACTGGACCTCAAGCAACGTGGATTGTGTGCCTCTCCTCTCTTCCTCCAGACTCTGGGACCCTGATTTCCAAAGGAAATGCAAAATTTACTTTCATCAGAGAACATAACTTTGGACCACTCAGCAGCAGTCCAGTCCTTTTTGTCTTTAGCCCAGGCGAGATGCTTCTGACGCTGTCTGTTGTTCAAGAGTGGCTTGAGACAAGGAATGTGACAGCTGAAACCCATGTCTTGCATACGTCTGTGCGTAGTGGTTCTTGAAGCACTGACTCCAGCTGCAGTCCACTCTTTGTGAATCTCCCCCACATTTTTGAATGGGTTTTGTTTCACAATCCTCTCCAGGGTGCGGTTATCCCTATTGCTTGTACACTTTTTTCTACCACATCTTTTCCTTCCCTTCGCCTCTCTATTAATGTGCTTGGACACAGAGCTCTGTGAACAGCCAGCCTCTTTTGCAATGACCTTTTGTGTCTTGCCCTCCTTGTGCAAGGTGTCAATGGTCGTCTTTTGGACAACTGTGAAGTCAGCAGTCTTCCCCATGATTGTGTAGCCTACAGAACTAGACTGAGAGACCATTTAAAGGCCTTTGCAGGTGTTTTGAGTTAATTAGCTGATTAGAGTGTGGCACCAGGTGTCTTCAATATTGAACCTTTTCACAATATTCTAATTTTTCTGAGATACTGAATTTGGGATTTTCCTTAGTTGTCAGTTATAATCATCAAAATTAAAAGAAATAAACATTTGAAATATATCGGTCTGTGTGTAATGAATGAATATAATATACAAGTTTCACTTTTCGAATGGATTGGTGAAATAAATCAACTTTTTGATGATATTCTAATTATATGACCAGCACCTGTGTATACGTGTGTGTGTGTGTGTGTGTGTGTTTACGAACACTGGCTAATAATCTAGCAGCAGCGTTCTGTACTAATTGTAAGCAATTTAACAGTGATTGGCTCACACCCGCATACAAGGAATTACAATAGTCCAGTCTTTCAAAGATAAAGGCATGAATAATCTTCTCCAAGTTAGTAGACACCAAAAAAGGTTTTACTTTTGCTGTTTGTCTCAAATAATAATAAAAAAGCAGGATTTAACCAAAGAGTTGATCTGTTTATTGAATTTCAGAGACTCATCAAACTGTACCCCAAGATTCTTAACCACCGATTTGAAGAGTGGAGCTAAATTTCCCATATCAGAAAGATTTTGGGAAACAGAGGTCCTGGACCAGATTATCTCAGTTTTGCTTTCATTTCAATTAAAAAAAATTCAATGACATCCATAATTTTACTTTATGTAAAGAGGTTGCTAATGACTCAATTGACCTCCTGTCCTGTTTTCATAGAGGTAGTTCCACCTGAGTGTCTTCAGCATAACAGTGATAAGATACTCCGTGCCTCTGAAAAATAGAACCTAAAGGTAGCATGTAAAGTGAAAACAAAATTGGGCCAAGAATAGAACCTTGGGGAACACCACAAATCAATGAAGCAGATTTGGAGTAAAGCTGACCAATATTGACTGAAAACATCCTATTAAACAGAAAAGATCTATACCCTGAATACCCACAGTCTTTTATAGGTGTGTAATAAGAATATCGTGATAAATAGTATTGAACGCTGCGCTAAGGTCTAGCAAGACTAGAATCACAGAATCACCAGAATCAACCGAAATAAAATATCATTTAAAACTTTAAGCGGGGCTATTTTAAAAAAAAATGTCATTATGATCTACAAATGACTGCACTTGGTTTAATGCAACTTTTTCTAAGACTTTAGATTTAAAAAATGGTAATTTCGAGATAATTTGATAAAACACTTGAGTCCAAATTTGTTATTTTCAAGAGGGGCTGTATACAATAGCATGTTTAAAACTTATAGGAACTACTGATATCAGACTTTTATTAACTAACATCACTAAACTCGGAGCAATAATATCGAAAGTCTGTTAAATTATTTTTGATGGAATAATATCACTACAGCAGTTTGTAGGTTTCAACTGACCAATTATCTCAGCTAAGGACTGACGTGAAATAGGAGTGAACTGACTGAATACCACAGAAGTGAGTCGAGCAGTCGAAGGGTCATATGAACCAGGCAAAATCTGCACCCTGATATCCTCAATCTTCTGAACAAAACAATTTAACAAATCGTCACAAGCCATAGCAGGAAGAGCTGATTCATTAATTGATTAATGTGTTAACTCACTGAATTTCCTATAGTTAAGTTAACACAGAATCAGAAAGTTTAAATATACCTCTTCTTTGAGATACTGGAAAAAAGTAGTGCAGTTTCAGTCACGATAAAATTATGATGTTGTAATGCATCTTGATGTATCGAGTCATAATGACATATTACGATGCGTAAGCTAATTGGCAACACTTAGCCTTAGTTAGTTGAACACAGGGGTTAGGACTCAACACTTCCAGACAGAATGGTTTCAGGTTTGCTATTTTGTTGAAGCCTCGACATCTTCCTCTACAACAACCTGTTTGTTTGAAATGTAGCAACAGCACGCCATTCCCAGGGAAGTAAGGACTAATTTAGTGAAGTGGAATGAGGAATTGCCCATTTGCTTTGACAGCCATGCCATAAATATTGACTCCTAGAAAAATGTTACATTTCCTGCAGGCCTCCTGCTGTCTGCATGTTCCCCAACACTTTCCGACAGCTCTAGGCATTCCCAATCCATCCTGTTTGTGTCAGTCAGGTGGCCCAGACTCCCAGCTGCTCCGCAGACCCGCTGCTGCTGCTGCTGCTGACGGCACCATGTGCGAGCGGTCACAGCGGCCAGGTGCTTTTCATTCGAATTTTAACGCTCTCCAGAGACTCTCAAAGGGGTTACGCTAGGTCTCACCTGAGCTAATTGGTCCTTCAGGGGGAAAAGTGTGAGCAGACATGCTATATTGGCTTCAGCCTTCAACTTATTGTGATTGATGCCTGACACGTAAAGGTCTAGACAGAGTATGTACATGCTAGATGTTGGTATAAAATACTTTTGATCTTTTATGTGGCTCTGATGAAGCTGCAGGAAGTACTGTAGCGTCTCTGAGCTTTGAAGAGAACATTTCTTTATGACACATGCGGTGTTAAATGTGTCTGACAAAGGAAATTATGAAAAATTTATATTTTTTATAAGATTGGTGCGATAAAGACCAAATATAAATGGTTAGTTGACATGTCCTGTGGTGTAACATGCTATACTCCATTTGAAACTATTGTAGATTTAATTTAATTTTTTTTCAAATTTTCACAAGTTTTTCTATTTTTTCCCCTATTTTTAAGCATTCATCTTCAATTAGCTCATATTAATTGAGACATTACATGGTATATTTGTGCTTAAAAAACCCATTTAAACTGCAAAAAAATTACAATTTAAAAAGATAAAAATAAAATAAAATATATATATATATATATATATATATATACACTACCATTCAAAAGTTTAGAAACATTACTATTTTTACTGTTTTCGAANAGTCTCTTCTATTTATCAAGCCTTCATTTTTGATCAAAAATACAGAAAAAAACAGTAATATTGAGAAATATTACTACAATTTAAAATAATGGTTTTCTGTTATAATATACTTTAAAATATAATTTATGTCTGTGATGCAAAGCTGAATTTTCAGCACCATTAAATCCAGTCTTCAGTGCCACATGATCCTTCAGAAATATGCTGATTTATTACAAATGTTGTGCTGCTTAATATTTTTTTTATAACGTGATACTTTTTTCAGGATTCTTTGATGAATAAAAAGTTAAAAAAGAGCAGCATTTATTTAAATTAAATCTTTTGTAACAATATACACTACTGTTCAAAAGTTTGGGGTCAGTATTGTTTTCTTTCTTTCTTTTTGGAAGAAATGAATACTTTTTTTTCAGCAAGGATGTGTTAAATTGATAAAAAGTGATAGTAAAGATTTATATTGTTAGAAAATATTTATATTTTGAATAAGTGCTGTTCTTTTTGACTATTTATTCATCAATGAATCCTGAAAAAAGCATCACAGTTTCCAAAATATATTAAGCAACACAACTGTTTTCAACATTGATAATAACTATCAAATCAGCATATTAGAATG
This sequence comes from Anabarilius grahami, assembly GCA_003731715.1. Lineage (NCBI taxonomy): Eukaryota > Metazoa > Chordata > Actinopteri > Cypriniformes > Xenocyprididae > Anabarilius > Anabarilius grahami. The sequence continues at coordinate 2,295,925 of RJVU01053773.1, forward strand.
ATTTCTGAAGGATTAAGTGACGCAAAAGACTGGAATAATGGCTGATGAAAATTCAGCTTTGCATTACAGAAAAAAAAAAAAACATTTTAAAGTACATTAAAATAGAAAACCATTATTTTAAATTGTAATAATATTTCACAATATTACTGTTTTTTTCTGTATTTTTGATCAAATAAATGCAGGCTTGATAAACAGAAGAGACTTCTTTCAAAAACATTTAAAATAGTAATGTTTCCAAACTTTTGAATGGTATAAAATATAATATAATATAATATAATATAATATAATATAANCTTATATTCATTTTAATGTTTGTAAAAATATAGGGTACTAAATTAATTAAACTTTTAAAAGAAAGTTAATCAACATGTTATATATCAACTAATACACAATGCATGTTAAGGTCATTACAACCCAAGCTGATGATTTCATTTATTTATTTATTCATGGTTTTATGCTATCTAGATCTTGTATAACACATCTGGAATTGCGTCACTCTCCAACTTAACCTTCACTGAAGCGCTTCACATAAATAACCACTCATCAACTGGATTTTTTGTGTACACCGTTTTGTCACACCATAGAGGTGAACCCAACTGAAATACACTGCAGTGCACTAAGAGTTCACAGAGGAAGTGTACTTGGAGTGAAGAAGTGTGAGGAAGTGTGTACTTACAGTTCACTGAGGAAGTGCAGGTTGTGGAAAGCATTGGGCTGAATCTCACTGATGTTGTTCATACTGAGATCCCTAAAAGCAGAAGAAAAACAGAAACGGAGGGTCAACGGCAATGACAATGATATCAGTTATGCAGTTATCAGCATCATTACTCTTCAGTCACATGATCCTTTAGAAATCATTCTAATATGCTGATTTGCTGCTCAAGAAACATTTATTAGTATTATTATCAATGCTGAAAACAGTTGTGCTGCTTCATATTTTTGTAAAAAACTGAGAAATTTTTTTCAGGATTCTTTGATGAATTGAAATTTCAAATCGTTTATTTGAAATAGAAATCTTTTGTAACATTTTAAATGTCTTTACTGTCACTTTCGATCAGTTTAATGCATCCTTACAGATTATTAATATTATTTTAGTAATAATAATACAAGTATTAATTTCTTTAAAAAGACCGCAGACCTTTGAACAGTAGTGTATATCATAATAAAAGTATATAAAAAGTTTTGTATTGAATAAAAATGTCTTCATAATCAAAGTTTTATTATCAGGAACTGCACAGATCTAACAATATGTAACAAAATAGGAAAACTGTCAAGTTTATAAATGCATAAACAACAGCAGAATTAATATTAGCAAGCCACATTTTGTGAATTTGTTTTCTCCTCCCTTTTAAAAGTGTACAATGCATGATTAAGTATAGTTTTGTTGTATTATTTAAGTTTATCTTTGTTTTTTCCTGCTGTATGTGTCTATCAGAACAGAACTGTGACTCATTTTGGATCATGACCCAGTTGAGAACAAATCATTTGTTTAATCTAGGTCTACGTGTTTCAGAGAAATGCTGATATTTAGTTTATGAGTTTATGCTTGATTAATTTGAGTTCATTAATTTAACATCATCGGCTCCTCGGCCCCATACTTTCTAGTAATAACTTGAGCAGACATGATTGTGATCATTGATCAACATCCTCGTTCTCATCTTGTGATATTCATTACGTTTTAAGCACAATCAAGATGAAAAACTGCACAATATTGATTATACTCCTAGAGTAATTATGAGTAATCCAACACGGTAGATCTCGCATTTCAAATGAAAATACCGCCTACATCAATTGGCTGGCTTCAAAAACAGAGCAACAATACAACCCTTGATTACAACATGTGAAATCTGGCCTTGTGTTTTATTTTTTATGTATTGTTATTATTACAGATGCCTCTCTCAATTTCCCGTTCAATTAATTAATGGACTCCAGAGCCAGAGTTAGTGTGGTGATTACCCGCTCTGCCCAAACCCAAAGAGAGCACATGGATCTGATGTTTTTATCAGCTGTGCCAACTATATCTAATCAATCGTGTTGATTATAGACTCTGCCTGATCTAGACAACACCTTCAGACAGAGATCTGGACAATCTCTGGGTCGGTTGATGAGAGGATCTGGCTTTGACAGTTTCTTCTGAAGGCAGCCAAGACCCTTTTGAATGAAACATGTGGACTCTCATATCAAAGAAAACCCACACCTGCACGTTTTACCATCCATCAGAGAGGAAGAGTGGAAAGAAAAACTTTCCACTCTGAATTATTGTTCAACGGATGTAATTTCCTCTCTGGTTTGCAGTATGTGTGTGCATGTAGTTGTGTTCCAGATGTTTTCTGCCTTCAAACTAATCAGAGTATCCTGATCATCTCATATTTTTTCTCTGTTAAATTTGACCTCAAGATACATTTCGGGGTCAGGTATATATATTTATGTTTACCCTAATACATACCCAACACCCCAGTGTGTTCTGAAGTCTTAATTGACCTGTGACCTTTGATGGTGTTCACTGATATCCCCATATCCTAAATAGCAAATTAGCTTTGACCTTGCTGGTTGAAATTGCAAACACGNTATATATATATATATATATAATATACAGTGCCGCTTGAAAGTTTGTGAACCCCTCGCAGAATCTGTGAAAATGTGAAAAATTTGGACAATTTTGACAAAAATAAGAGAGATCATACAAAATGCATGTTATTTTTTATTAGTACTGTCCTGAGTAAGATATTTTACATAAAAGATGTTTATATATAATTCAAAAGACAAAAAAATGGCTGAATTTATTAAAATGACCCCGTTCAAAAGTTTGTGAACCCTTGATTCTTAATACTGTGTGTGGTTACCTGGATGATCTATGACTGTTTTTTGTTTTTGTTTTGTGATGGTTGTTCATGAGTCCCTTGTTTGTTCTGAGCAGTTAAACTGAGCTCTGTTCTTCAGAAAAATTCTCCATGTCTTGCAAATTCTTTGATTTTCCAGCATCTTCTGTGTATTTGTACCCTTTCCAGCAGTGACTGTATGATTTTGAGATCCATCTTTTCACACTGAGGACAATTGAGGGACTCAAACACAACTATTACAAAAGGTTCAAACATTCACTGATGCTCCAGAAGGAAACACGATGCATTAAGAGCCGGGGGGTGAAAACTTTTGAACAGGATGAAGAAGTCAGTTTTGTTCATTTAGTACTTCCCTTCGGAAGCAACAGAAGTTTCCCGGAAGATAAATTAAGTACAATTTACCATGACCTTCCAATTCAAAAAGTTTTCACCTCCCGACTCTTAATGCATCGTGTTTCCTTCTGGAGCATCAGTGAATGTTTGAACCTTTTTTAATAGTTGTGTTTGAGTCCCTTAATTGTCCTCAGTGTGAAAAGATGGATCTCAAAATTATACAGTAACTGTAACAGTAACAGTAAGTTGCTGGAAAACTGAAGAATTTGCAGGACCTGGAGGATTTTTCTGAAGAACATTGGGCAGTTTAACTATTTAAAACAACCACACACAATATTAAGAATCAATGGTTCACATTAGGGCTGCACGATAAATCGCATGCGATTGTCATGCGTGTCTCGTCAGTAAAGCCGGTTCTGTGATTAGCGGTAAATGTCCATCACCTGCTTTCAAATGGAGCGGCACTTAATATACAGAGCCGTAGTTTGCGGACAAGCAACGCAATATCGCGTTCATAACCGCATGCGATTCATCTGCGATTATGAACGCGATATTGCGTAGCTTGTCTGCGAACTACGGCTCTGTATATTAAGTGCCGCTCCATTTGAAAGCAGGTGATGGACATTTACCGCTAATCACAGAACCGGCTTTACTGACGAGACACGCATGACAATC
>RJVU01053773.1:2308897-2347893 GCA_003731715.1 Anabarilius grahami
AAGTTTCTTTTTTTTTTTTAATAGGTCTACACAAATAGTTTTCCACATCATTCATATCAAGCAAGGTGGACAAAGACAAAAGCAGGGTGCTGAAGGAATCCAGCGCTGGAGACATGACTGGACTGCTCTGCCAGTCGTGTCGAGGCACAGCAACAGAGAGGAGATGTAATAGCCATCTTTGAAGTGGCTCTCGAGGGCTCGCTCCTTCCGCCAAACCCTGGCACAGGTATGCTTTAATCTCTGCTGCCTCACACCAGCTCATCATCAAAAGCATGACATGCTATTCCCATTACAATAACTGCATTTACTGTACAGTTTGCCTAGGATCCATGTGAGAAAACACCGTCTCCACTGCAGAAGCTGAAAGTTAAATGGAAACTTAAAAGTCACAAGTGCGCTCAGCACTTTCCAGTTTCTAAAAACATTAAGGTGTGTCAGAAGTTGACAAAGATGATGATGATGATGATGAATTGGATGATGATGATGACTTCAATCTCTGAGTCAGACCTACCACATTAGTAAAAACCTTTGGGGCGAGTTCGCTGTGAACAGCAAGGAAACTTCTGGGAATTTTATTTGACAAATGCAAAATTTCTGCCGAGGAGCACAATAATATTTTTAAAGAAGAAAGCAAAGGGGAAAAGTGGGTGAGACAGATGCATAGATTAAGAGGCTGTTTGGGAGAAGTTGATACAGTCTCCATGGTGAGAAACCTCAAGCCCTTTTCGGGTGAAACAAAGTGTGGAGGTCGGAGCCATGCTTCAATTCATCATTCACTCCAAGCTGACGTAATGGCATATCAGAGAGACCCAGGGACCCAAAACAACAGTCTTAAACTTTGCTCAGAAGTTGTTTCCTGCGAGCTGTTCCCACCTCATACACAAAGGACAGCAAAGTGATAAGCTAATGTTCTAGTTCGTGCCAATTTGTTTGTTGATAAGGCCTGTGCGAGTGTTATTTGAGTGTTCATTAGAGATATTCTATGTCTTTCTCACCCCCTTGATGACAGCGGCCCATTTATCAGCACTACTGGAACAATCTGAGCATTGTTGGCAGGTTTCCTGTTTTTTTGTCTGCCTTGTATGGACACTCACTAACTCACAAACACTTTCCTGCAGGTCAGGGGCCACAGCTTCTCAAAGTGTCTTTACACTAGCTTCAGAGGAGACCACCCTGGAGAGGAAGGAGGGATTGAAGTTAAAGCTTCACAACATAACATGCGATAAGGCAAAAATCATAGTTGCCCTTTAAAAGACAGACTGAGGATAGGGGTTCCTCTTTGTACAATGGAACACCAGGACATAATACTCTACGCCTGAGTGACAGCTTTCTGTACAGCACATTGCTCTTGCTTCATGGCGAGGGGGTTGAATTTGATTCTTTTACATTGCATTTTATGTTAGAAAAATTATAATATATCATGAAGGTTAAAGTAAACTTCTCTCACTTCATGACCAATGTATATTTTAATTATTTATTTTTAACATTTTAGTTTATTTTTTTAAAGGATTAGTTCACTTTCAAATTCAAATTTCCTGATAATTTACTCACCCCCATGTCATCCAAGATGTTCATGTCTTTCTTTCTTCAGTCGAAAAGAAATTAAGGTTTTTGATGAAAACATTCCAGGATTATTCTCCTTATAGTGGACTTCAATGGAGCCCAAACGGTTGAAGGTCAAAATTACAGTTTACAGCGATCCCAGATGAGAAATAAGTGTTTTATCTAGAGAAACCATCGCTCATTTTCAAAAAAATTTCTTACAATTTTATACGATTTAACCATAAATGCTCAAAGAAAAATCATTCTCATCAATGAGAATGATTTTTTTCATCAAAAACCTTAATTTCTTTTCGATTTAAGAAAGAAAGACATGAACATCTTGGATGACATGGGGGGGTGAGTAAATTATCAGGAAATTTTAATTTGAAAGTGAACTAATCCTTTAACTTCTCTCAATGACCAAGATTTTTTTTGTCGTTTTTATTTCATTATATTATTACATTTCTATCACATTTATTTATTTATTTTTTAACTTTTCTCACTGACCATGGTTTATTTCATTTCATTTCATTTTTATTTCATATTTATCACATTATTTTATGACATTTTGTTTTATACAATTTATATCACGTTCAATTTATTTCATTTTTATTTGCTTTTTTAACTTCTAATACTCTATGATCAAGGTGTATTTTAAATATTTACTTTTATTAGCTTTTTTTTTTAAAGAACTTAATGACCAAGGTCTACTATTTTATTTTAATTTAATTTTAGTTTATTAAACTTCTTTCACATCACAGACAATTGTTTTTTTTGTTTGTTTGTTTGTTTTTTTACTTTATATTTTATTACTTTATTTAATTTTATTTTAATGGGATCATGATACAAACTAGACTCAGGATGTTTACACAACATCGTTTTCAGCTAAAAGTGGACATTTTTTTTATGCTTTTTGGCATTTAAGTTTATTATGAGTTTTGACATTTTGGCATTTCGTTCATTTACAAGACAATGCCATTTTGGAGAACTGAAAATGCAAACTTTTGAAAACAGGATTCAGGTTTTTAGAAATTATACCTTTATTGTCTCCATGTAAACAACAAAAACACAAACTTGTGAAAACGGTAACGTCATGCACATTCGTATTATGTGTTCAATCTATAGGCGCGTAGTTTGTCTTTACAAAGTGACATCGCCATCTATTGACCTGGCAGCAGAATACAGCGTTTTTAGTTGTTTTCGGGGTATCATTTTGACAAAAAATGTTTAGAAGGCACTATTTATACTACACAATGGCGTAGAATAGCACAGAAGCATGCAAAATGGTGCGCACCTTCAAATCACAGGTTTATTTGCAAAGCTTTAGGAGAGTAGTCATTTGCTGGTGAGAGAAGTTATATTCACCACACTATCTGTGATATGCACTCTCTTCACTCAAACAGAGGATATGAATTATCTTTGTCTGGTGGTCCCTATCATCTCCAAACTGTTTGACCTCTTTCTCTTCCTAACTACTTCCATCCAGTCCCACCCACTAAGCTACTACAACTCCTCAATATCGGTCTTTCTCTCTGTCATTCAGCATTTTCTGCTCCATTCATACTCTGGTCCTCCTCCAGCCTGGCAGACCTAATCCTCCCCTTCATCACCCTCCAACTTTAAAAGCTGACATGTTTGGGTAAACATTACACAGTCCTGTGAATCCTGAGCCACTGGTGAAAAGCCACAAGACAAACAGGCCGTCCTCAGGTGCTGCTGTCCTCTTCAAAGTGCTGGATCCCATTCAGTAGCTCTCTGTCGTTAACACTGCTGCTCTAGTCCTGCTGTTCTTCGGTTAAAACCACACATGCACCCAAAAGAGAAAAGTAGGCCCTGCAGACATATCCGTCTCTCTCTCACGCTCTCTTGCTTTTTCTTCTTATACGCAGGTTGTGGCTTTATCTTGTACTTTCTTCTTATTCTTTTCTTCTTCCCAAACTCTTCTAAAACCTAAATGATTTACTCACCCCCATGTCAAGCCAAACTTGCATGACTTTCTTTCTTATTTGGAAATAAAAAGGTATTTTCCAAAAAGCAACAGATCATAGTGATCATGGCTGTTATACAGAGCTGGCTGTTATATATATAACATAAATTAATATGAGGGAACGAATTAGTACAACGTGGCCACAATTGAACTAAAACAAGGGAACAAATGAATCAAGCACGGCCACAAATTAAATAAAATGAGAGAACATATTAGTACAACCTAGCCATGATTTACCTAGACCGAGGGAAAGAATTTGTTCAATATGGCCATGATTTAATACATCATGGGAACAAATTCTTAATTTATGGTCACAATATCTATTGTTTCTTTCACATGTCATGTACAGGGCTCCGTGTACTGTTAAGCTCCAAAAATGACAAAAAGATCACCAAAGCACCATAAAAGTAGTCCAAATGTGAACAAATCATTCTGATTTGTGGTTCATAGAAAATGGTTCTGATTAAACGTGTCATAGAAAATAATCTGCGCCTCGAGTGACTCAATGACTAAACTTCAATGACTCAACTCACTGACTCAACTCAGTGACTCAACTCATTGACTCAAACAATGACTTAACTCAGTGACTCAACCCAGAGACTCAACTTAATGACTCGACTCAACTCACTGACTCAACTCAATGACTTAATTGACTCAACTCACTGACTCAATGACTCATCTCAACTCACTGACTCAACTCAATGACAAAACTCAGTGACTCAACTTAATGACTTAATGACCCAACTCACTGAGTCAATGCTCAACTCAATTTAATGACTTGATCCAATCAGCTATATTTGAATTTCACTGTGTTACTCAGACAAAGCCATTGTGTCGCTTCAGTGTCAGGGTAAAAGACTGTCAATACTCGAGAGCATATAGATTTGAATTTGAGAACTTGTATTTTAATATTTATTTGTATTTGTAAGTCAGAAAGCTGAATGTTTCGATTTGCACACAGACAATAATCAAAACAGTTGTGTTTTGAATTGGAATTGGAATTAAAAATAATAACAGATGTGTAACATTTGCACTTCAGTTTTGCTGTACAACCACATCACCACTTATAACCTCTCAAATCTCGCCGTGCAATTTCAAGTCTTAGCGTGATTTTCCTGCTGCAAATCTCACTTGTGCACTTGTACTTACAGATGCGAGAGAGCAAAACCGGGGGTGGGGCCGAAGTGGGAATTAAGTCATTTTATTGGCTGATGCCTGGCCAATGAAGTGAGATGTGTTCTTAGAAGATTTTGAATTTAGCGCACAAATTGTGTGAACTACCTTTATGGTGCTTGTTTTTCAATTTCTAAACGTGTATGCTGTTAGTTGTTGAAGAAAAAAGGAGAATGTCTTTTGGACAAAACTTCATGTAGCTCTTTTCAATCGTTCATAGTTGTCATATTTCAACCGATATGACAACTATGAACGATTGAAAAGAGCTACATGAAGTTTTGTCCAAAAGACATTCTCCTTTTTTCTTCAACAACTAACAGCATACACGTTTAGAATGACATGAGGTTGAGTAAATGACAGAATTTTCAGTTTTGTCCAAACTATCCTTTTTACATCCCTCCGCTCAAAAGTCACTGTGTTCCTACACAAGTCTGGACGTGCCCCCGTCGATAACAGCTAATAAATACAGGAAAATGTTAGTGTGAACAGGAATGATTTAGAGTGCTTGCCTAAATTGCTTTGATCATTTAAAGGTGTATTTTGAAACAGGTGCCAGGATGGATTTGAAAAGGAAATGTTTGAAGAGTGATCCAAAAAGAGAAACTCTTGAAGTGTAGGCAATATCAATTACGTAATCGACTGAGGTGAACTCAACAATGAAAGAGGATATGATACCCCGTCCTGAATGGAACTGTGGAAAAACTGAGAGAGAAATTAGGTGAAAAGAAAAGAACAACAATATTTGCCCTTCCTCAAGCCCTGAAAAGGCAGTCTGGCTTAGCATTCTCCTCACACAGATTCACAATGACACAGGAAGGAGGAAACAATACTCACTTCCCCTCCTTCTGTTTTCCTAGAGACATGTTTTTCTTTTACATACTGTCAAGCTTCCTGAGCTCCATATTCTGTCTTTTGTTGCTCTGAGTGGCCTCCCTTTCACTCATACACAATGAACAAGAGGACACTCTTTTACCTGAGCGAAAAAACACAAGACGAGCGCTAAAAAAAAGAGAATAGGGAGGAAGAAAATGAGGACAGAAAGAATGAGGGAGGGAAAGACGCATTCTCATTGGACGTCCTTTATTTTCTGTATACCACAAATGCTTAATGGTTTAAAAAGAAGCAGAGAGAGAGTCAGATGTCTGGGTGGCTAAATTGGATGTTTAGTCTGTGGATGCGTCATGGGAGCTGCGCTTTATACTTCTCTTTCCCTCAGGGCATTACTAGGATGTCATTTGATTTAACACACACACACACACACACACTGATAGGGCTCAGAATTCCTGTTCGTCATAATCTTCATTGAAGCCTTGCTGCCTATTATGAGATCTAGTTTGATGTTATTCTTTTTTTATTGCATCGTCCTTTTCTACATCCATCTGAGATTAATAACTTTCGGTCTTTTAGGCATCACTTTGTTGAATTTCCTCTTGAATAAGTTCGCGAAAATCCGCCTTGGCTTTGCGGAGCTTTAGAAGAATTAGGCCCCGAGAGGACGTTTTTGTGCACTTCTATAAAGCACCAACAGTAAATTGAATTCAGAGAAATTCAAATGTGATACAAACACCAGCATCAGAGGGTAAGCCTACACAACATGCGCTTTAACACAGAAGGCTCTCTATATCCCAGAATTCCCTCTACCTCCCACACGGACACAGGCAGAACAGACATTGTTCTGTTCCGTCTGCCTCCTTTTGCATATAGACAAAAGATGACGTGGTTTGGACTAGAGGCATGAGTCAAAGGTCACACCACTGGACAATACTCACAGGAAGTGGACTGATAGACCTACTTCCTCAATACAGCCACAGAAACATTCATAAAAAGTCTGTTCACGCTATACAATATCCGGCAGCCTTTGACCCACATACATGGCAGTGGCTTTGTAGCATTTGTTTGAAGTGTCCAGCCACAAGTGCACCACATTATCATGTCAATATTGTGTCTAGTTGCGTTTTGTTATAAGCATTTAGTGTCTTGCAGCCCTATCAGTTGCGACCAATCAGTTGAGAACCTGTTTTAGGGTGTAGGCTTTCTATTGGGACAAGATTTTAATATGATCCAATTGGAAGTTTTGCCTCTTTGTAGTTCAAAAAGTTTCTTTATGCAAGAACGCATTCGAAAAATTAGGGAAAAAGTGACTTTACCCAATTATGTGGTTGTTAATTAAGAAAATTTAGCCATGCCATTATTGAAGGCCAGTTGTGGACAGTAAAGTACTTTTTACTCCACTGCATTTCACAAAAACGTATCGATCCTTGTTATTTCTAAACGAAACACTGAGACATTCGAGAATCGGATTGATCCACTTGCAGATGTCTTTGAGTCAACAACTTACTGATTCAATGATCCGGTCAAAATGAGTCAAGAACTGGGATATTGTCCGTGCTTGAATGCGCACGCGACTGATGCCGTAGCTACTAATGCCACATTTTAGTATTGATTATTGTCAATGAAAATCATATTTAGGTCATGACTGTCACTAAATATGCAGTGAAAGGGCAAGCTCTTTAAGCCCATTAACATGCTTAAATGTCTGCATTTGTGTGTCACCATCTGTATATGTGTGTATGTAAATACATATTAAATATCTGCACAAATTTTTCTTATAGTGCTGACTAATGATCAGTGTGACTATTGTTATAATAATCTAATAACGCGACGAACTTCGGTTGTCAGATTGACAGCTGACAGATGTGAATGCAATAATTTAATTATAATAACTTGCACTGCACAGAAGACATGGGGGTGAGAAAATTATCAGGAAATTTTCATTAAGAACTGAACTAATCCTTTAAAAAACAAACAGAAATTGAATGTATTATTTAATGAAAATCCTGACCTTGTCCAATTTACTAATTCGTTCCCTCGATTTACTAAAACGTGAGCACGATTTACTATTTCGTTCCCTCGATTTATAAATAATGCGCATGATTTATAAATCGAGGGAACAAAATAGTAAATCGTGCGCACTATTTAGTAAATCGAGGGAACGAATTAGTAAATCGTGTGCACAATATAATTTTTTTTCTTGCATGTCATGTACGGGGCTCCGTACATCTTGGATGACATGGGGGTGAGTAAATTATCAGGAAATTTTCATTCAGAAGTGAACTAAACCTTTAACAAACCTTATCATATACCCTGTCAGAACACTTTGAATATACAGCACGTGTCGTATGGGATCATTTTGTGATAATTGATGGTCAGAAAATTATGGTTGCTATTCAATGCCAAATAGACTTAAAGACTCAATTAAAAATGTTTGGGAGAACTAACTCTTTAAGTACATTAAAAATCAATACTTTTTGTACTTTTCAATCAAATAAAACTGAAAAAGAGTTGCACTTTTACTGGAATAATATTTTCTTAGGGTATCTGTACTTTTACTCAAGAACTTGATTTGTGTCCACCACTGTTGAAGGCTGGTAAATGCAAAGGCATTGGAATATTGTTGAAGGGAAGGTTTTCAATAGTTCTCAAAATCTAATGAAAATACCTGGATTACTAGCAGAATTCCATCACTGATTCTTTCAAGAACTCTTAAAGATCATCTTACCCACAAAACAAAGTCTTTGGAATCCGAGATGACAGTTTAAGCATCTCATCTGCTATTTAATGTGTGATTCTTAATGATTTGTAATTCGGTAAGAAAGAACTTCTGGACTCTGTCTGAACCGCTTGCCAGTTGCACTGTTGCCATATTGCGGCTCCCTGAAAGGAGACAATGTGTGTGACACCTAAGCCTCCGTCAGTGTTCTCCATGAGGACTCTATTTAAAGTGCCCGTGTCCTTCAAACAATCTTGATATCGGTTTCTCTCCCTCATTTTCCTTCAGTGTACAAGGGCATGGATAATAGTTCACTAAAAAATATACAAATTTACCATTACTCTATTTTTTTTCTTCTGCAGAACACAATATTGTTTTTTTCATGAAAGTATAATTGAATAAAATAAAAATTGCAGATGCAAAAGCACAATAAAAGCTTCATTCAAACAAACCGTGCATTATATTCCAACTTCTTCTGAAGTCACATCTGTGTATTTGTTTGAGAACAGTCCATATTTTTACAATTTTCTCACTATTAACTGGTCGCTTATTAGCACTTAGTACTTATAAAGCACATATTAATGCCTTATTCTGCATGATCATATTCTACATCCCTTAATCCTACCAATACCTAAACTTAACAACTACCTTACTAACTATTAATAAGCAGTAATTAGGAGTTTGAGGCAAAAGTCCTAGTTAATAGTTAGTTAATACTGAGAATTGGACCTTAATCTAAAGTGATAAAAAAAAAATTAAAAAAAAGTGAAAATCTCTCCTAGTGCGTTCTTGAGAGAACTAACGATGTCAGATTTGTGAATTAATCGTTCTTTGAGCTTTATAATACATTGGTTGATCTGATTCACAAAACTGGTTGGAATGATTCATTCATAAATCAAACCGATGAGATTCTCGAGCCACAGGAGGGAAAGATTTTTAGTGAATAATGAATTTCACATAAAGTTGTAGTATGACTCCAGAAGCCTTGGAATAAACGTAAGAGCCGTTTGAACCACTTCTATGATACATTTATGAATCATTATACTTTTGATCAATGAATCACACTCAAAATACAGGTGCAGGAAGACAGAGAGAGTTACAATAACTACAAATGCGTACAGAAATAATTTACTGTTGAAAGGCACTTGCTGCAGACTGGAGTGGAACATCCCATCCAAAAAAACTCCCAGACCAGTGAGTTAACTTTTTTCAAGTGCGATTATGCTTTCACCTGTCACCTCAACATTTTGAGAGGCAGTAGTATCTACAAACTTTGTGACAACCAGCGTTAAGGTGCAGTAACACCATCTTCTATAATGGTGTGTCCATTGGCGCTGAATTGTTTACGATGTAATCATATGTCTAGTATTTACGTGATAATTTAAATTTTTAATGTCAGTCAATTGCGACACCCCTAGTGACTGCATAGAAAAGTCTTCAAGCTTCCATGAAAGAAAGGATGACATACATTTTTGGAATGACATACTGTATGAGTGAATATTTTGGGGTGGACTAACCCTTAATAAAGACATTTTGAGTGTCTTATTCCCCTGAATGTGCTCCATCCCAGGACCCCTGGACCCAGCCCCTCCCCGTCCTCCACCAAAAACGCATTCCTCCACGTCTCCCACCGCCTTTGTTGGCTCTAAGTGTCGCTGTGATCTCCCGCTTTTCTTCCCGCTCTCCGTTGTCTCGTCCCCGCGCTCTCCTTTTCTCTGCCTTGTAATCCTTCCTTCCATAGAGTGGCATTAGCACAGGGACTCTTATCGTCTTTGATGCTACTGCAGGGATTTGGGCAAGCATTAAGTGTCATTAACGCTGGGACTATTTATCACCTGCCTGCCAGCGGATCTGGCTGCTGCTGGATGAGAGCTTTGAGCAGGCTTTACTCACCACACTTGGCCAAAGATCTGAGCCCTGGATGGGTGGGAGGGGAGTTTACGGAGAGCTGGGCCCCTGGTGCGTGCTGACTGTGGCCTGCCACGTCATGCTAAGCATGCTGACGATGTCTTCTTTTGGGTTTGAGATGTACCGTACTCAGGCAAATGAGCTTAGAGAGTTGAGGAAATACATTGAGAGCTAGGAAATGGTGTTAAGATGTCTATATAGCTATTGAAACCAGGCTGGATAATGAAAATTCAACCACAAACGAAAATATTTATTGAGTCATGATTTATTCACTCTTATGTCATCCCGAACTTGTATGCTGTTGTTTTTTAATGAAACACAAAAGTAGAATTGTTGGGATATTTATTCTTTTAAAGGGATAGTTTATCCAAAAATGAAAATTATCCCATGGTTTACTCACCCTCAAGCCATCCTAGGTGTATATGACTTTCTCATTTCAACACAATCAGAGTTTTTTTTTTAAACTATTCTGGCTCTTCCAAGCTTTATAGTGGTAGTGAATAAATTTTGAAGCCCAAAAATGAGCATCCATCCATCATAAAAATAATCCATACGGCTCCAGGGGTTAATAAAGGCCTTTTGAAGCGAAACAATGGGTTTTTGTAAGAAAAATCTCCATATTTATAACTTAATAGACTATAATCACCGACGCATGACGAATGCAGAAGTGCAGAGGAGAGAGCAAAACAAAACACCGGTCACAAATTAGAAGTCTAAAATAAGAATTTTTAAAAAGAAATGTCAGAGAAGCTTGATTATAGAGATTATAGTCTATACAGTTATAAACATGGATATTTTTCTTACAAAAATGCATCGCTTCACTTAAGAAGGCCTTTATTAACCTGGAGCCGTGTGGATTACTTTTATTAATTTCTGGGAGAAGTGTCAATTTAAAGAGAAGTTTTGAGATGCTTAAAGGGATAGTTCTCACAAAAAAAAAATTTATTTCTCTCATTAAGTAATCACGCTCATGTCGTCCCAAACTCGTAAGATGTTTGTTCATCTTCAGAACACAAATTAAGATATTTTTGATGAAATCCAAGAAACGAAATTGCCACTTTCAAGGTCCAGAAAGGTATTAAAGCCATCATTAAAATAGTCCACGTGACTATAGTGGTTCAACCTTAATGTTATGAAGCGTCGAGAATTATTTTTGTGCGCAAAAACAAAACAAAAATAATGACTTTATTCAACAATACCTGTCAGTCTCCTACATGGAAGCGCTGAACTGTGTCAACTGCATAGGAGAATGTAAGAGACGAAATTGTTGAATAAAGTCATTATTTTTGTTTTGTTTTCGAGCACAAAACGTATTCTCATTGCTATAAATATTGACTATTTTAACAATGTCTTTACTACCTTTCTGGACCTTGAATGTGGTCATTTCGTTGCTTTCTATGGGAGATTCTAAGGTCTTGCGGATTTGGAACGACATGACAGTGAGTAATTAATGACAGAAATTTCATTTTTGGTTGAACTAACCCTTTAATATGATAATGTCCATATTACATACATATCAGGCCGCTTCTCATTGAAGGTTTTAAAGGAGTTCCTGTACACATCATCTTGTCAGCAACTCCAGCTCTCATCTTCCTGTTAATCCTTCAGTTCTAACGAGGCTCACTTTGCCAAACATGATTGGTTTGAGGACAGTCTGCCCGGGTCTGGGACTGAACACAATGCCCCCTTTGTGGCAGGAGAGAATGGGGGTTGATGACAGGACAGGGGTCCGGCAGATTTCCATGGCGCAGGAGGAATCTCTGCAATGTGAGCGTGCACATCCTACCCTGTGGGAGTGATCGCAAAACATGCACGCAATTGCACGCTGCTACTTCAAGATCCATATAGTCTCCAAACTTGATGTCAAATATCTTTTGTTTGCTCTTTATGTTTAAACATATACAGACAAACTTCAATAAATAGGCCTACTGCAAGTACAGACTGGACAACTTCCTGCCTTCCCATCATCACCTTGTATCAACTCCACAATCTCAAACCGTGAGTGCAAACATTGACACTGACACCTTAGCTCTCTTTATTCCTTTGACAGGAACAGGAAATATCGCTGTGACTGAGCTTACTCTCTTCTTTGTCTCTCCCCCCGCCCTTACTACGGCTATTGTTGGTGTAATAACCCTGTCATCTAGCATCTGTCCCAGGGCAATGTACATCTTAAAGGTGGGGCAAATGAAACCTCACGCCTGCCACCTCCTTCCTTAGGAATATAACTGTACCTTTGTCTTCAGCGGAAGCTACATTGTGTTTGTTCACAACGCCACTGCATATTTATCTCACAAGGGACTTTCAATTGAGTGACTGCACCAAGTGTCACTCTACACTCGAAAAAAATGCTGGGTTAAAAACAACCCAAGTTGGGTTGAAAATGGACAAACCCAGCGATTGGGTATTTTTAACCCAGCAAATGGGTTGTTTGAACCCAGCAGTTGGGTTGTTTTAACCCAGTGATTGGAGAGTTTTAACCCAGCGAATGGGTTGTTTTAACCCAGAGGTTGGGTTGTTTTAACCCAGAGGTTGGGTTGTTTTAACCCAGAGGTTGGGTTGTTTTAACCCAGCGGTTGGGTAGTTTTAACCCAGCGAATAGGTTGCTTTAACCCAGCGACTGGGTTGATTTAACACATCGAATCGGTTGTTTTAACCTAGCGATTGGGTTATTTTAACACATCGAATGGGTTGTTTTAACCCAGCGAATGGGTTTTTGAACCCAAAATATGTTGGAAATTAACATTTATTAATATGTTTAATGAATAATAATTAATACACATTTATTCAGTTGCTTAAAAATAAAGGTTCACCTTTTGATTATTATTGTTGCCTCTAGTAATTATGTGTCTGATTATTTTTTTTTATTTCCATCCTAATTTGGGTTCATTTTAAACCAGCCATATAGTATTTTTTAAACAATATTTGGGTTAAATAAAACTGTCCAGCAGGTTGGGCAAACATTTAACCCAACTGCTGGGTTAAAACAACCCATGTGCTTGGTTAAAAAAAAAACAATCGCTGGGTTAAAACAACCCAGTCACTGGGTTTGTCCATTTTCAACCCATGTGTAAGGTAACGTATACATGTGTCATGGTGTAACATCTACATCGAATTAATTAGATTCAAGTCAATCAACATGACGACACAAGAGCTGTTGCTGTATCAGTCTGGTTGGGATGCTCAAACAACTTTTTGTCAAACAACACTTTTTGGAGAAATCAACCAACAAATGGTTGTCTTTGCATATTAAATTAGAACGGGAGAAAGTATTTTAATATGGAAGATATTACACACTTCACCTTTAAGTTAACAAATGCACAATTGTCCGATTTCAGGAGAATTCATATAGCACTCAGCACAAAAGTGTCCTAGAACAAAATGTCTGTTTTATTGTCAGTGTTGGCACATGGTCATTATTCTGTCCTCCATTATTAATATATATTGGTACTAAATGATTGTTTTTCCATCTGTACAACACTCCACAGTTATTTGGCTATTTAATTTGACAAAAGGAATGTGGATTGTTGAACTCAATAAGAATGCAGAAGGAAGTTATTAAATTCTCCACTCCATTGTTGCTTTCAAAAACATGTTTTCCTATCCGCCTAAGAAACGTGGAAGAAGCCGCTGATGAACTGTGCAGTCACCATAATGTCCTGGGATGAGGGCCATCCACTAATCCAGAGGTTATGAACCAACACTAATGTTGTCATTCCTAATTGAGTAATGCAATTCATAGGCAGCACACAGACAGTGGCTGATTCTCTAGTGATTTTGGCGTTTGGCGAAAGTTGTGCTGGGATAAATCATGCATAACGAGAAATGTGTTATGTTGAGAAGGCTTGTAGAAAGCTGCGATCAAAGACAGTTTTTCTTCTCGTAATAGTGTTGCTGGGATGTTTTGGATTTGGATACACTACAGTTTTAATCGATTTTAAAATGTTATTTATTAATGTAATCCAAAGCTGGATTTTCAGCATCACAGTCTTCAGTGTCTCATGATCCTTCAGAAATCATTCTAATATGCTGATTTGGTTTGGTATAAAACATTTCCTAATATTATCATTGTTAAACAATGGCCGCTTGTCCAGCTTAATTTATTGTGGAAAGTAATAGTATTTTATCCCCAGGACTCTTTAATAAACTGAAATTTAGGAAGAACAGCATTTATTTTAAAATGTAACATTATTAATGTCTTTACTAATCAATTTAATGCATCCTTGATGAATAAAAATAGCAATTTCTTTAAAAAAATCAAATTAAATCTTATAGTGATTCCAAACACGCATGTGCTCAGCAGATACTGTAACATCTAGCGCCACCAAAACAAGTTCTAATAGAGACTTTCTGGTCATCCGAACTCTGCAGGCTCCTCAATGTACTGGCCCTTGAGTAATTACAGGCATCTATCTTTCACTCAGTGCTGTTCTCTAACAACATTGTCCTGGCCTGCAGCCAAACACACACTGAGCCGGCAGCAATGTGAGCAACATCAAACCGCGCCCTGTCCTCCTCAACAGACTGCCTGTCAACACATTTCCTTTGAGTCTTCAAAGAGAGAATCGGTGACTTTCTGAATGTACCTGCTTCTCACCGCACATTAGTGCACTGTGTCCACATTTAATGTTTTGAAACTACAGACTTTACTCATGCACAGATACTTAAAAACAAAAACAGTGGAATTAAAATGTAATATTCTGGGTTTAATACAAACTGTTGCATACTTTGGAGTCCACCGAAAATCATTAAAACTTGTCAAAATGAAAAATTCCAGTAATGCACTTACAATGGATTCTATAGGACGAGACATTGGGATAAATGCTAAAATACACACTCAAAATGATTGTTACGTGTTAACATGAGACTAGTGTGTTAAACTTGCTCTAACCAAAGTTATATCCAATCTTTCAACTTCTGTCATGACAATATAAAGCCACTAAAAACAATATGTTTTATGCAAGATGCACGTCAATGAAATGACTGTTTTTAAATCTATTAATTTATTCAAAATCACATTAAAATTAAATTTATACATACTTGAAGGACTCTTCTTCTTCACAATCAGCATGTTTTTAATATCTGAATTAAAATTCAGATAAATTTTGATAGTTTTTGAGGGGCATAAAGTCAAAAATTATGATACAACTGACCTGATACCATAGTGAAGGAAAAAAAGGCCACAGAAGATGTCAACAGAGTTCCCGTTCACATGGATCCACGAAAACGATTAAAGCGGAACTCAGTAAGATTTGCGAAGCTCCCCCTACAGGTTCCTTAAGTGAATCACACTGTCGTAAATACTCCAAGCGCAGCTCTGGATTACAACGACTACAACGCTCACCAGCGCAGTAGTTTTGCAAATACAGTAGAAGAAATCTCGATGGAGGTGGGTAATTTTCGAAATTGTCTTATAAAGTCATAATATATACATTGTTTGATTGTTTCATTTACATTATCGTAAAGCATTTTGTCACTCTCGCGTGAACGTGAACATGAGGCGAGATTGTGTCGGGTCGGCGCAGCTCAACTTGCAAGTGCTGTTTTCTGGCGTAGACGTGCCAGAGGGGGTTAGTGCATGCCTCAAACACACCACTACAAGTCAATTAACCATCGTAAGGACTTAGAAAACTATTTATGAGGTAAAAAAGTTACTTAGTTTATGCTTTAAAACTACATATTATTCATGATATGCCAGAAGATGGCGATGTCACTTTGTAAAGAAACACTACGCTATATAGACTGAACACGTAATACACGTGCACAACGTCACCATTTTCACAAATTCACATTTTTTGTTGTTTACACAGAGACAATAACGGTATCATTTTCAAAAACTTTGAAACCCGTTTTCAAAAGGCCCCCATAACACAGTTGTCATGTAAAAAAGGGCCCCTTAGAGGCCAACTTGGAAGTTAGCATCACCCTGGTTCCCTCAACAAAAACCCAATAGGAATTTTCCATTGGCTTTAAGATTACTGCAGAAACTAAACTCTGTTGCCAACAAAAGTGTATGACATTTTGTTCATTAAGAGAATCTTTACAAATGAAGACAACTTTTGAAGTTAAATACAATTGCTAGAAGTAAAAAGCTAAACATAGACTATAAACAAACTACACCATGGTCACATGACTTGAACTTCACCATCATTAAGTGTCTGGCAGCTCTTTCAATCTTTATTTAAAATCTACAAGTTTAAAAGTATGAGTTCAAATAGTTTGCAAGAGTGTGATTATAAACACGAGACTGTGAAAGCGGACTAGAGAGATGAGTTTACCTGTTCGGCATGATTACGTTTAATGTCCCACACAACCTCTGTAGTCCCACAATAGGGTACGTTTACACATCACAATGTACTAAAAATGGAAACGTTTTTTATATGCTTTTTCTGTGTACAGACGACAACATTGTCAAAACGATCCCTGTTCACAAGGATCTGCGAAAATGACTAAAAACGCTGTATTATTCATGCCAGGCCAGTAGATGGCGATGTCACTTTGTAAAGACACACTACGACTGGACACGTATAGACTGAACACGTAATACACATGCGCATGACGTCACTGTTTTCACAAATTCAAATTTTTTGTAGTTAACATGGAGATGATAACGGTATCATTTACAAAAACTTGCACTTTGAAACCCGATTTTAAAAGCTTTTGTTTTCAGGCCCCCAAAACGCCATCGTCGTGTAAATGAGCGGCCAAAACGCATAAAACGTTTTTTGTCTTTAGTTGAAAACATTGTGTAAATGGCCCCTAAGACACTTGTTAGCAACTGTCTTTTACAAGGCACATAAAATCTTAAAAAATCACAAGGGGGTATTACTGATGTATTTTATGTCATAGAATAAAACGTGAAATATCTTGAGCTTGTGTTAACTCTCTATAGAGCTTAACTTGTATAGAACCCAGATGTAACATGCAAAACAACTAACATTAGCACTGCAACTTAAGGGCAACTTAACAGGCTAGTCTTTGCATCTACATGTGTCATTTTTATCCATCATGCATTGTGGATTCTACAGCCACAAGCCAACACCCAAACCAACACCCATTCCCTCCCCGGTAAGACGGGGGGCGGGGGGCTCCAGGTCTGCGAGGAGTTTGAGAGGGAGCAGTCTGGAGCCAGCAGCCTGATGCTGGGGCTGATAGTGGGCTTGTCCCGTCGTCTGGCTTCAGCGTGGCTCCTCTCTCCTCAGCTGCCCGCCTCTGAACACAGTCCTGTTTACAGTGCGGCTTGACCTGGGTCAGGACCGATAACCATCGCTCCACTGACATAATGGGCAATCCGCATGGAAACCATTTTTGTCTTATGGAGAGGAATGCAATATGGATAAGGGGGAAGCTAAGAGGAAGAGATTAAAGTTTGGAGGAAGTATTTGAGAGAAGTGAGACTCTTTAGGGCCAAGACACACGCAAACGTTTCCGACTTTGCCACTTGATAGGAATGTGTTCACTATTTACCGATTTGCTAAGTTCTAAATAAGATATATATACTTACTGTATGTCAACAACTGTCTCAGTTTTTTATTTCTCAAAAGGAATTTTAGGAGAAAAATCTGAGACAAAGCAGAAACCCAACTGAGTACCCTGCTAAATCTGCTATATAAAAGAGCAGCCCCTAAGCAATAAAATGTTCCTCTCCTCAAAAAATGGATTCAACATATTAAATTCTATAGAATACCACATGTCCACTGAAATCAACATATAGGGTCTCATGGGTTTGGCTTCAGTTTTTCTACAACCGCAAAGATAAGAGTGTGAGACCAAGAGAACGAAGCAGAAAGAGTGATTGTGAAGGAGACAAAGGAGAAACAAATAGATCTAAATATAGACAAAGTGAGGGACCGAAATGCGGGCGGCAGAACAGAGTCGCTCCTGCTTGTGGTCTCACCCTCTGGTTACGAGAGTCTGGGTGGTCCACACACACACACACACAGGCCCTCAATTTCCCTCAGCTCTTAATTCGCTTGTCGTGGTTTTCTCCACAGGCCAGACTCTGGTTAGCCATCACCACTGCAATGCGTCACATAATGACAGCAATTTGTGGTCGCGAAGGGAGAAAAGAAGACAGAAAGACATGAGCGTCTTACTCTTTTCATGGAAGATGGAGCCACAAATATCTGAGAGTGAAGGGATGAGTATATCAAGTGGATGAGGAATAGAGAAAATACTGAAAAAAAAAAAAAACCCTGATCGGTGGCTTTGTTTCACAATACTTTTGCACATATGACGTCCAAATATATCCATGAGATTGCATATCAGGACTGATGTGTGGATTAACAATCTGTCAAAACTGTCACAGAAAATGTTAAAACTGCTAACTGAGATGTGGCAAATAGCCACACAATGTGTAGTTTAACATAACTTAGCATCATTCTCTCTTTTGTTCTGATCAATCAGACCTCAAATGCCTCAGAACATGCTGATCCACATGTCATAACTTTCTGAGAAGACTAGAAACATGCTGCAGGTCTTTTTTTCGCACAGTAAAATTCACTCTAGTCTGTTTGGTCTCTAGAGCTGTCCTGCAGGGTTTAGGTCCAACCCACATCAAACTCACCTACCTGTAATTTTCTAGCAGTCCTAAAGACCTTGATTAGCTTGTTCAGGTGTGTTTGGTTAAGGTTGAAGCTAAATTCCGCAGGACGGTGGACCTCCAAGGCCGGAGTTGTTCACCCTTGCTCTAGAATGTCACCGGGAATGGGAACTGGGAATGTCAGTGTCACTGTTTGAGATATAACTTCATTAACAACTATTTTTGAATATATGTAAATGTATGTGATCATGAAAATATCAGATTTAAACCAAGGTTGTGTACATGAGCATGTCGCAGAATGTGACTGACCTTTATTCTGACCTTTTTCATTTACAGAGAGAGGACATGGTGGAGACAGGAGGAGGGAACTAAAAGCCGAATTCAACCTACATGAAAACCATGACTAGATAGGTGTGAAATAGGGCATAGCTCCAACACATGCAGCATCTTTACATCCCTAAACACTCTTTTTAATCAATAATATCAAACTTTGCATGGGTCTCTATTCTGGGGCCGTATTCACAAAACATCTTAAGGCTAAAAGTAGCTCCTAACTTGCCAATTTAGGAGAAACTCTGGTCCCACTTTTTATTAAGTGGCCTTAACTACTATGTACTTATATAAAAAAAAAAAGTACAATGTTCTTATTGGGTTCACATTGAATTGCAAAACACTTTTGCTGCTATTGAGGTGGGATATGGGTAAGGTTAGGGAAAGCTTTGGTGGAATGGGTAGGTTTAAAGGTAGGGGTAAGATGTAAGGGATGGGTCAACAGTGTAATTATAAATGTAATTACAGAAATTAATTACAGATGTAATTACATGCAGGTGTTTTTAAATATAAGTACAATGTAAAAACATGTATGTACACAATAAGTGCATTGTATCAAATGATTAATTTAAATGTGTACATTGTAGTTAAGGCAACTTAATATAAAGTGGGACCGAAACTCTTAAAAATGATCAGGTCTCAGTCCTAAATTTAGGACTCCTAAATTTATTTTAAGTGTATTTCACAAATCATTTGAGCGTTAAAACTAGCTCCCAAATCTGTGAAAAGTTAGGAGTAGTCAAGAGGACTACTAAGTCACTAAGACGAAATCACAAACAGTCCTAAAATGGATGTTACTGGCAATCTGCCTCAGCAATGCACCCAAAGACACTGTAAACCATTGAGGCAATAGGTGATAGAGCATTGGGTGCTGAGCCTTCTCCCCTTATAAATGCAATAAATATTTTGATTGTAGATTTTAATCTGCGATGACATAACGGTTATTTTATGTACAGGCAAAATGTATTGAACGATGGAGAATAAAACATTGTTGGCGCCAATGAACTTGTGGGAAGCTCGGGTGACCCAAGTTCGAAATCCGTATCGTGGACATTTCCTGATCCCGTCTCCCCCTTTCTCTCCCATTTCACTTCCTGTCTACTCACAGTCCTACCATAATAAAAAGGCAAATACGCCAAAAATAAACCTTTGAAAATAAATAAATAAATAAGAAAATAATTTCCGATTACCTGTGGCAGTTGTTTCCTGAGTTCACACTCACAAATAATCGAAAAGAGTAAAACAGTAAAATAAGAGTATTTGGCGCGCAGTTCGAGGGGATCGAGGGCTCCAAGCTCAGAATTTAGCCCAAACCCAGAGTTCTCCTCCATATCCTGGGAATAGGATCCAGCTGAGAGTGAGGAGTCGGGGTGGCGGAGGGATGCAGAAAACTATCAAGGTAACTAGGTGAGTTGACTGTGTATAAATACTCTATATGCCTCCTCTCGAGCTGATTAGATAAACCATTTGAACATGCTCCTCCTGAACTTTATTTATAATACATAATTTGTTGCTTGAACTCTGCAATCTCTGGAGATGCAGACATGTAAGAGGCTGACAATTAGCTGAACATATACTTGTTTTAATTAGACACTTAGCCTACATTTTAAAATCTGTGTTTGAATGTCAACATTTTTATTTTAAAACCTTTTTTTTTAATATGGCAACATGATACCTCATTCTAAAATATTACTATGAATAAATCGTTGACAGAGACCCCTCCCCTGTCAGCCAATCACTGTGGGCATAGTTAGTAAGCGTGTTGACATCATCCACATCAACCCCGCCCTTTTTCTTAGTTTAAAACTTATCTCTATTCCTTAGTAAAAGTTTGTCTCAGCAGCTTTGTGAATAGGTTTTAAGAGAAAACTCTTAGCTAAGAACTTTTACTGCTATTTAGGAGAACTTTTAGTGGTAAGATAAAATGTTGTGTGAATACAGCCCCTGGACTTTAGAATATTTGAAGCCTAGTTCTCCAAATGTATGTTCATAAATTTTAGTCACATTTCAGATACAGTCCAGAACTCATTTCAGTCTACAAGTGACTTTTGTGCTGCAAAGAGAGTTAAGTAAATCACACATGTTTTCATTTTTATGATGCATTCAACATGTTCCACTAGCCATTCATCTGGAACGCCCGATAAATCATTACAAGGCCGAATCTGTAGTCTTTTACAAACAAAAATTCTTTTTTGACATATACAAGTTTAGACTAAACCACTCTGACCAGCTTCTGAGAGAGATGCAGAGAGGTGGAGGTCGAATGTACGCATGGTGCCGACACAAAAAACAGTCTTGGGTTCCTTAAACATTACTGCTGGTAAAATTGTAAAATAATAATAATAATAATAAAATAAATACTACTACTAATAAAAAAAAATACAGGTGCTGGTCATATAATTAGAATATCATCAAAAAGTTGATTTATTTCACTTATTCCATTCAAAAAGTGAAACTTGTATATTATATTCATTCATTACACACAGACTTATATATTTCAAATGTTTGTTTATTTTTATTTTGATGATTATAACTGACAACTAAGGAAAATCCCAAATTCAGTATCTCAGAAAATTAG
Organism: Anabarilius grahami; assembly: GCA_003731715.1. Lineage (NCBI taxonomy): Eukaryota > Metazoa > Chordata > Actinopteri > Cypriniformes > Xenocyprididae > Anabarilius > Anabarilius grahami. The sequence goes on from RJVU01053773.1 coordinate 2,330,508, forward strand.
AATATTGTGAAAAGGTTCAATATTGAAGACACCTGGTGCCACACTCTAATCAGCTAATTGACTCAAAACACCTGCAAAGGCCTTTAAATGGTCTCTCAGTCTAGTTCTGTAGGCTACACAATCATGGGGAAGACTGCTGACTTGACAGTTGTCCAAAAGACGACCATTGACACCTTGCACAAGGAGGGCAAGACACAAAAGGTCATTGCAAAAGAGGCTGGCTGTTCACAGAGCTCTGTGTCCAAGCACATTAATAGAGAGGCGAAGGAAAGAAAAGGATGTGGTAGAAAAAAGTGTACAAGCAATAGGGATAACCGCACCCTGGAGAGGATTGTGAAACAAAACCCATTCAAAAATGTGGGGGAGATTCACAAAGAGTGGACTGCAGCTGGAGTCAGTGCTTCAAGAACCACTACGCACAGACGTATGCAAGACATGGGTTTCAGCTGTCGCATTCCTTGTGTCAAGCCACTCTTGAACAACAGACAGCGTCAGAAGCGTCTCGCCTGGGCTAAAGACAAAAAGGACTGGACTGCTGCTGAGTGGTCCAAAGTTATGTTCTCTGATGAAAGTAAATTTTGCATTTCCTTTGGAAATCAGGGTCCCAGAGTCTGGAGGAAGAGAGGAGAGGCACACAATCCACGTTGCTTGAGGTCCAGTGTAAAGTTTCCACAGTCAGTGATGGTTTGGGGTGCCATGTCATCTGCTGGTGTTGGTCCACTGTGTTTTCTGAGGTCCAAGGTCAACGCAGCCGTATACCAGGAAGTTTTAGAGCACTTCATGCTTCCTGCTGCTGACCAACTTTATGGAGATGCAGATTTCATTTTCCAACAGGACTTGGCACCTGCACACAGTGCCAAAGCTACCAGTACCTGGTTTAAGGACCATGGTATCCCTGTTCTTAATTGGCCAGCAAACTCGCCTGACCTTAACCCCATAGAAAATCTATGGGGTATTGTGAAGAGGAAGATGCGATATGCCAGACCCAACAATGCAGAAGAGCTGAAGGCCACTATCAGAGCAACCTGGGCTCTCATAACACCTGAGCAGTGCCACAGACTGATCGACTCCATGCCACGCCGCATTGCTGCAGTAATTCAGGCAAAAGGAGCCCCAACTAAGTATTGAGTGCTGTACATGCTCATACTTTTCATGTTCATACTTTTCAGTTGGCCAAGATTTCTAAAAATCCTTTCTTTGTATTGGTCTTAAGTAATATTCTAATTTTCTGAGATACTGAATTTGGGATTTTCCTTAGTTGTCAGTTATAATCATCAAAATTAAAAGAAATAAACATTTGAAATATATCAGTCTGTGTGTAATGAATGAATATAATATACAAGTTTCACTTTTTGAATGGAATTAGTGAAATAAATCAACTTTTTGATGATATTCTAATTATATGATCAGCACCTGTGTGTATATATATATATTTTATCTAATTTAAAATACAATACACAAACAGTTACACTCTTCATATATAGTAAAATATTCAATCAACTGTATTAACACCAAAGGGGGCAAAACATTTCTCTACATGTTAAGACCGTTTGCCACTTCACTCTCTAATCAAGTATCAAAGAGAACGTCTTTCAAAGCCTTTTCAAAGCAGGAGTGCGCTATTTAATGTGTTGCCTAGAGAGATGATTATTGCAATAAATTTCCTGGTGTCCCCAGTGGCGAGCAGCTGAGGCAGCTGCAGGTCGGGCGGAGGAAACGCCTTCTCTGTCTATCCTCGCCACTGGCTGGAGTTCACCCTGTCCCTGGAGCTCCAGGTCCCGACTGCAGCCTCCAAAGAAGATGCACAGGATGGTTTGCTGGACTTTGCAAGACATCGGCAGGGGAAGTGCTGGTTAGAGATAAATATTGTTCAATAGGCAAATTACAAGTTTTTTCCATTGACATTTGCTTTTGCTTCCCTGCTGTGCATGAGTTGGGAAACCTAATCTGCATGTCAAAGCCACTGGACCACACTGAAACATAAATTTCAGATGGTGACCTCAACATCAGCTCTTATTCTTTTCATTTATTTTCATCAGATATGCTGGGAATTTCTTTTTTTTTCTTAAGTCTCAAAGCAGAACAACTGTCCACATTCAAAGTGGCAAATCATCTGTAATGCCTTTTCGCCTATACCTTTGATGTTCGCCAGCAGTTTGGCAAGTAAGAACATGCAATGGTTTTAGTCATAAAGGATTGTACCTGCACAGTCCACAAGTACATCTTGTCTGCAACAGAGTTTCTTAATGGCATTATTGGAAAATGATCACATTCATTTATCAGCTTTACCGGTTATCCTACCTTCAATTCTACACTAGCAATAAATCTTGTTTAACTTTTCGGCACACATCGAAACAGGCCTCTTCCATCCATCTGGGTAAGAATTCTGAGCTGTAATTTTCTGTTCATTACAAAGAAAATGGCTTTGATTTCAATAATTTTTTTCCATTTACTCTTAAAATGCAAGCTATGTTTTCTTGGCACAACCCTACGTAGCATCAAACAAAGTTGTGATGTTCAAAGATCTTATTTACAAGGTTCCTGATGTGTAGATTTCTCATAGTTTAAGGACGCCACCTGCATTTCAACACGTGCATGTGAGGTATGAGCATAGTTGGCAGGTTTATGACGCAGTGGGCACCAGGGCTTGACATTAACTTTTTTGCTCACCAGCCACTGTAGCTAGTGGTTTTCACTAGCCACAAGTTTGACATCGATACCAAAAACTGTCATATAGATATTTTTAATATCATCTCATAATTTGGCAGCAGGTATATCAGGCTGCTGTCACTTTAAGATCTGACGCACGGATCCATTATACTGTTTCACATGCATTTTCTTTCTCAACTGTTTACGTTCACTTAAAACATAACTGACTGTTTATGTGAATACTCACCAAGAACGGCATTTTGACTTTATTTTGTGTGTATTGGACTGTTTAAGTGCAATAAGCAGCGAAAAATAACTCAATTTAGTACTGAGAGATGGCTTTATATGAGCACACTTTGGGTGTGAGCACAAAATCTGCGGGAATGAGTAAAATTATAGGTAATATGCGCAATCCCAAAGCAAAATTCAAGCCCTGTAACACCAACAATATTCATCCGGAGCAAATGAAATGAGTGAGGGGAGGCGGGTTTGTGTGTCAGACAGATGAGAAAACGAGAAAGCACAGCAGAAAATTAGTACTGGAAGTGTTTCAGATGTTTCAGTGTTGATATGTATCGAAAAAACTACATTTTTGACAACACTTCATTGCACTTAGGTTATTATTTCAGATGGCTTTTTAAAAGACTACAACTGAAAAATGTATATATTATAAAATTCAACCCACCAAAAAGGCTAGTAGGAGTGCCTGCGTTACACGCCGCTGCTAAAATCCACCCGCATTTGGTGAGTTGGCGGGTGTAAATGTCAATCCCTGGTGGGCACTAATGGATTTGTTTGGACTGTAGCTGTGCTTCTTTCATGGATGTGCAGTTGTGAGTGATGCGACTCCAGCACATCATGCACACCCCATGGCTCCCTTCTTAAACAAGAATTCTGTCATCTTCTACTGCACGACATAATGCCCTGAATTAACTAGACCCGTCCTAATGTCCTAACTTGAGTCGCTCAAAAAAAGAAAAAGAAAAAAAGTGTCACTCCAACTTGCATTCCTAGGTGATTTAAGAACTTTTATCTCATTACAAGATGTTTCCAATTAAAGCGACAGTAAATTATGGTGCAAATCTTCCTCCGATATTGAGAGGGAAGCAGGTTATGTGATTCCCCTTTCCTAGTTTAGTGAGGAAACCTTCTCATATAAGCTTGATACATAGATAGTAACTAGAATTCAGCCAGTAATCTTTCCTGATGCAAGGCACAGCCCTACATAGTTCAGATAAGGAAAAATCTCAGTTTAAAAATCCTGCTTTTTCTGGCTATAGTGATCCTTCCTGGTCCACATATTGCAGTCTGGGATGAGTTGTATATTCTCAATGCAGCAAATGTAAGCAAACTCATTAAAAAAGCATTAGGGGGGACTGTGTAAACTGTAATCTGTATGCATGTAAAGTAATCTGTTTGGAAACTTCGAAGGTTTAATTTGCGCCTTCATTTGAGGCTTCTCACATATGTGAATCCCAAGCATCTCTGAATGAGAAGAGACTGGTGTCGCTCCTTTATGGTTAAGATCATGAATCTGAAATCTGAGCTTCTGTATAAACCATTTCCACTTAACGATCAGTATTCTGGGTGTCTTCTTTCCCAGCCTTTGTCCTCCCTTAAGGTTTCCAGGGGTGTTTGAGGGGGTGAGAACATGTCACCTCAAAAGCACAGTTTATAGCTTCTGTCAGATCCAAAGAGCTGATGGTGAAATGTGGCTAAGGCCTTAACCACAGGTTAAGAGACCCCCACACCGACCCCTACAGAGGTCTGCGATGGATTGTCAAGTTTGCCCAGGGGCTGATTTATGAACCTCTGCCACTGAAAAGGACAGAATCCACACTTAACCACTCATTCAACCGTTATTCCCTCACCAGAACCCACAGGGAAATTTTATTTCTTAGAGGTTGTTCTTTCATAGATTAGGAGAATTCTCACTTAGGTTCATTTAAGAATCAACTTTCAATCAACAGATGTTTTTCCTAAAGTTCTACTGGAGACAAATGAGACCATTTTTACTGTCACATGAAACAGTAAAATGAGAAATATTTGAGTACATTGAAATGTCATACTTTTGGCAAAATACCAAAATCTGCCATCATATCTGTGCAGAGTTTGAGTCTCTTCTGAAACTTTGTGTTTGCATACATTGCAAAAAACTAAGCAAATTCTCCTTTTGTTCTCCATTAGATCTGATTGCTATCTTGGAGAACCACTTGATTTCATTCCTTCTTTCATACAGGAAAAAAAAAGAGAAGGAGAAATGCCAGTTGGTTCAAGCACTCCACTGAATGATTCAGACGGGAAGTTAGTCTCCAAAATTAGCTATGTTTCCATCCAAATTTGCGAATTTAACTTATGCGCAAAATTGGAATTTTGCATGAAACATTTGTGAATAAAGCAGCGTTTCCATCCAGAGAGTCGAAGAGAACAAAATCTTCTTGATAAACTGGCATTAAATATCACTAAGAAACGCAATAAACGCTGTCATGTTATCTTGGCGAATGCCTGCTGTTTGGGAACGCAGTCATGTAAGACAGTTGTGGGAGGGAATTATACCGAACCACTTTGACGACAAACTTTGCTCGGGCATTTCTGAACAACCAAAACCGAATTTCAGATTCTGTGCAACAAGATCGGTCCGCTGGTTCATCCAGTTATGCCTTCCCATTGTGCAAAATCACATGACTTTTTTGATGCGCATCGAGGAATTTATTCTGTAAATGTGTTTCCATCATAGTTTATGCTCATGTTTTCTTGTCGGATAAAAATGTTATCCAACTAAATTGAGCACATACGTTTTTTATGCACATTTTTTAGAATTTATGCGCATCTTGCCGTTTCCATCCAGTGTTTTTTTTTAAGCGATATCCCAAAATGCACATAAAAATAGTTGGATGGAAACATAGCTATTGTTGATCATGCAAATGATGATATATAGGTCTACATCTCTGCAATCGTACACAATATTTTTGGGGGTCCCACAAGGAGTTTGTTCTTCAGGGTTGGTTATTCTACAGTATGCTGAGTAGAAGCATTCGGGTCTTCTCCTCCAGCTCTGGATCTATTTAAAGATGTTCTGGAGATGAGGCAGTCTGCGGTAGGTCCACTGGTTTATTTATCCTGCATGGGCTCTGACTATTTTCGGGCTGACTTCACAGGGCACTAATTGCTCTCGTTTCACTGTTAGGTAACGGGAAGAGAAGGAAATGAACAATCACTCCCATGTTTGTTTGAGGGTGAGGTTGAGTCTGCAACTCCGTATGTGTACTAGCTTGTACACAAATGGAGTTGTGTGGTAATGACAAGACATTCAACATGGAAAAAAAAAAAAAATGCAGCGGCCTGTTTTTTGTTTATTTGTTTTTCTTTCCATTCAGCCTTTTTATCCGGTATTTGAATTGAGGAACTGAGGAATTTATGAAAGAATGTGTTGTTTTTTTCCTCCACGAATTGCGTAAATGTACTTTAGACCATTATATAGTGATGTTAAAAAAGTATCAAATGGGGAATTGAGAAAAAAAAGCTTGTTGTCATGTATAATGAATGTGATTTGGTTCTGCAAGTAGGGTCATAACACTCTCAAGTGTAAACATACCTCTGTCTGTCTTACAGCCTGGAGGGTATGTTGTACATCCTGACCCCTCTCACTCACTCACTACATTGCACATCGGTGTGGCAGATTCCTATGTCTGTTTGAATTGTCCAATGCTCTGAAAAGATCAAACTCCCTCCCTGTTGCCTTGTCCATGACCTGTCCTGACACACAAAGCAGGTAAACAGGCCACTGGGGAACCGTGAGTTGAGATCTACGGTCAGAGTCTAAGTCTTCTTCCCGCTTCTACCAGACATAATACATTACTTTCACCTGCTTCGTGCTTCGGTCATGAACCCATGCCGAAATTTCACCCCAGCAAACATGTACGTCTCCGTAAACTGTGGACTTCGTCAGCTGGAGGTTTTATTAAATTCACCATTCCAGATACCCCGTTGACATTTGGAGCCTCATTTGAAGAAAGTTTTCATTCTCTTTCTCTGAGGAACAGTCTGCGAGAGCGCCAAATTTGTCCATGTGTTTCATATATTTGTTAACTTTCGAGTATTACTTGTTAGAGACTCTGGTTTTTAGTAATGGACTGTTGATGGGGGTACACATACAGCAATATAAATCCACCGGAGCACCTCAACTGTGATGTTATTCCTCAGCTCTTTGCATTACGTGAGTCCCGCTGCGTTGCTTTGCCTTGGTATCGTAAGCATCAAAGCTGTGAGTGATTGTCCGTGCAGTTTGTCTGCTAGCACCCCCTGAGGGATCAGCCTGCAAACTTACCACATTATAAAGCTCAACGTGTTCACTGCCAGGATGAAAAGACCATTATCACCCTGTTTCATTGAAGAGCTTAGGTGGTTAAACTGAGAGAACATTAGAGCCCTTGGAGCCGTTTAATGATACAAGCTGCCAGAGTTGAATTCACTCGGATTCAAAAGTGCGTAAACAACCCTGAAGATCTGAGGCCGACTTTGAAAAGGCCTTCTTCTAAACTCTGTGCTCACTTTTCACTAATGTTTTTACCATTTTTATTGAAAGCACAAAGAAGGGACAGGAAATGATGCAACAAAGTGGCGGGAAAGAGATCGGGAAATAACCGTAGGGTATATGAGCCCTATTCTAACTTCTCTTCTCAGTATGAGCACCATGTAGCAACTTGTGTGCACTAACTACTAGGTCACGGCTCTAAAAGGGAAAGTTTTGTCAACATGCACTGTCAGCATGAAATCAAAACTGAAAAATTACCATTTTATTGTGGACAGCACTTTTTAGTGACCCGAGTTGGAGTCACGACTGGTGATCCTTTCTCGATACTGCCTTCCTTCTGTCTTCCACTTTGCTTCTTGTAAATTCTCTACTGCCCTGTCCCAATAAAGGTGAATAAATTAAAAAATTTGTGTATGCATATATAGCTTGCTCTGACTTCCTTTTTTCATTTTGGATAAAGTCCTGACTAAAAATTTTCCTTATTGAATATTTGTTTTTATTCATAAATACATCAGATTATGGAAGTAAAATGGTTTCCGAACAGCATTTCATGTTGAATGAACTAAATTCAAATGTGTTTCACGGTTATGTGACATAAATGATAAGTGTATATAAAATTTGTTCTAGCTGTATGTAATATTTGTTGCATCATGATTCAGGTGTTAACTCTTCCTGTTTGACCCTTAAAAAATAAATCACTGTTCAAAAGGGCTGCAAATAGATTTATGGCCCTAAAATCAGATAACACAACACACTTCAGAACTTGAAGGCATCTTTCACACACTCACTCTGTTCTTGTTTCTGACTCTAAAAGGTTTCAAGGCCAAAGCACTGGAAGTTGAGGCGGGCCAGTAAGCGAAAACATGTGTCTGCAGCCCTCAGCCCGAGCTCAACATTAATTTGTGTTTGTGTAGAAAATTGCCCTGAGAGAGATGAAAATATATGGCCCTTGGCTTCAGGGAATGGGCTGACAGCTTTGAGGTTTGAGCTGGTTGTGTGATGATGTTCTAGCTGGTTGATGCTTGTACTCATCTTCAGTTGAGCTAACTTGGTTTCAGTAGAGCTGACATTTTCAGCGTTTTCTTTGAATGGAAAGAGTTTTATCTTTATTGTAGTTATACTTAAACATTGAGTTTGCCAAATAATGCCTTGAAGTACAGTTTAGTACCCCTGCTTTAAAACAAATATCATAAATAATGTGATTTATATATTACTTATACCAGAGCTAAATCTTTAAAACTGCGTATACTAAATATTGTTATACTATGGGGCTGTTGAATGCTTGAATCTGATTGGTTGAGGAACATTCTAAGGTGTGCAGTTATTTTCAGGGAAACGCACTGCTAAAGTAGTTCCAGGCAGGTCTTGACAGTTCCATATCACTTCGCCAAATGATTTCAGTTATTTCAAAGCTCCTTACAGCCTACAACAGCAAAAGGAACAAAACCCACAATGGCACTGACCAAGCAAATAAATATAGTAATCAATAGGATAAAAATGACAAAGTATTTCCATGTTTTTTTTTGCCACAAAATCACGTTTCATTAAGTACAGAACGCGCTTTCCCAGCTCTCTCTCACACACATACAGTACAGACACACTTGCACAGAAACGTGTTGTCAGTGCTGCTCTGACGATTTTATCAGTAAAATAGTTTAACAACTTAAAGCTACATGACATTTCTTGAGGTAATAACGGCACTGTTCTTGAAGCAGATAAACTTACGGTTTTGCTATAAGTAGAGACGCTGGTGTCGAACAGTGTTGAGAGACGCACAGACTTAGGGAATTCACACACGCTTAATCTCTCTCTCTCTAATAACTGCATTAGTCAGCTATAAATGGCTCAAGACTCCATTACTAGCTCTAAAATGACGTTTTGGAATTAGCAAAGGTGGCGTGGGATGAGTTGCGTAAGAAATTAGTCCTAAACACAAAAGCATTTTAAGGACAAAAACCTGGCAAATGTCTTGAAATAAAACATCTGTACATTGTCTTGAGGTGTGGAAACCATAGTATAAGCGGAATAATTGACTCTGGTCCATTAAATTATTTAAAAAAATTATGCACACTCCGGGTCTCAATTATTCCTTACTCAACTGTGTCACATTTTGTATAGTGCCAGTATGCCTTTTAACATCATGAAATGCTAAAAACAACTTCTGTCAGCAGCTGTATTGAAAGAGGCTAAATGGTGATTCTCAATGAATGTCAATGGGGCCCAATGTTGTTTCGCAGAAAATCAAAGAAAATCAAAATGGTTTGATAAAGACATGAGAGTGAGTATTTATTTATTTATTTATTTTGGTGAACAGGTTCAAAACAGCATCAGCCTGGTCAAAATTTATGATATTCACCAACTTTCGGCTATGATTGTTCAAAGCATAGATGTACTGTGACCATAAGCAATCAAAATATGATGTGCTGCATCTTAATGCATCAACACAGTAGGCTTTTTAGATCTTGTACATACAAATTTTTAAAAAAAAAGACTCGATCAACAGTTAGTGTGTGTTTAGGAATGTGTATACAAGTGTTATTCATGTTAGTGTACAGAACAGCAGTTTCTAACTTTTCCTTTTCTGATGTACCTCAACGTCCACTCCCGTTGAAACCAACAGAAACAAACAAAAACCAGTGCAAAAACAGTCTCTCTTGGTGACAGACTTTTTCCGCGCCCCAGGGCACCTGTTGTCCCATATGGGCGATCGCTGCAGAGCGAGACAGGACAGGCATTTAATACTGGCAAAATGTCCAGCGCTGCTGCCTGCTTTCTCAGTAGCTCGTTCACACAGCTCCCACTTGTGCTTTGCTTTTTAGCTCTATGAACAGCTTTATCTCAATTTAATGTTAAGCAAGAAAATGACGGTGAGTATCTGCTTGTTATGTGCAAAGAAAAATAAGCAGTAATAAAAGCATATAGGAATATTAAATGAATCTATTGAGTATAAGAAGCTACCATAAAAGAAGCAAATGAAATGATAACATTGGGCAATGCATCCATTGCTAATTGCAAGTCGTTTTCTTAAGAGTTTATAGATTGTCTAGTCTAATGTCAACTATTTCAGAACCACTGGACATGCAGTTTAAATAAAAATAAAAAAATCAAATACCAAAATAATTTCTTGACAGAACTTAAGGATCTTTGAGGGAAACCATTTCCCAATTAGAAATCAAATCAAATGTGAAATTTAAAGTCTTAAGCTCAAATTGGGCAGCTGGCATATTGCAGATTTAAGCACTGGTTGCTAGGCAACTATTCATCCCATAATTAAAAATAATAATAATGCAACAATTGGCAACAGACCCTTCATGCATTTAAAGTTGAGTTTTTAGTAAAGGGATTAAAAGTTATAGCTGTTTAAAGTGAAATAACAATGACAGGCCAGTGCAAAAGCAACAGAAATCAGGCCGGAAAACAGTTGCATGTTCTAACGCAAACACTTTTTCTTGGTTTGTCTAAAAGTTTGACATGAAAAAAGATGACCGATGAATGAGCACTTTCAGTAAACGGCGTCAGAAGAACAGAGCTTTCTTGCAGAACGGTCCCCGTCGTACTTAAACACACACTTTGACATCTCAACAATGACACGCACATCAAAGCTTAGTCAATATTTACATCAATCTGCTCTCCTCCGGTGAAGAAAGAAAGAACTGCATTTGAAAGACTTCTGCTGGTCTGATCTACACAGACTCGTAATGAAACTTTGAGGGAAAAAAAATCTAAGTCTTTATGAACATTTGTGAAATACCTGAAGGAATCAATTTACTGGATATTCAATGAACACAAAGATTCACTAGTGAGATCGTGTTAAAATTTTGCGATAAATCTTCGTTATATTATTACGATTAGCAGAAAATTATCTCCAGTGTTTAATAAAAGTAGGAAATGGACATGTATTTCAAATATGAAACTGAAGTCATGCGATATATTGCACAATGCGATAAAATTGGCAGTATAAAAAGAGATCCAATCCCAAGCACTTGCGAATGTCTAGAGACACCGCTCAAGACGTTTCAATATGTTTGAAAGGTTGCGGTACATGTGTTTGCAATCCAATTCCCAACCATGAGCTACGCTTCCTCCAAAGCCTGAAACACAACTCTATCCAGTTATTGATTCACGTGAGCAGCACAACATTTTATGAGTGAACATTTGAGTCCTTCTTTGCGTCATCATTGACAATCAGGGGACATATGGCATGCCTTAGCGATTAGCATGGACTTAAACCCAACAGGCTTCCAGCTGACATGGAGAAACCCAATACTGTACGGAGCGCCCCACTGCATCACTCTACACACACGTTCCCATCAGATACCGCTGCACTGAGAACTGTCACAGGACACATGGGAAACAAGCATTGCTTTTCCCGTTTGGTAACGAACAGCACGCTCTGTCTGTGCGGTTCGCTCGCACCAAAAGTGTCCCGTTTGGGTCAAAATAGTTTTGCTAATGTGAGCAGGGTTTGTATTACAACTCTGATTGAAGGTGCACGTCAGCACCAATCACTCGAGACAGATCACATGTGTGTCATACATCCTAAACTGGTAGGTCGTGATCCAGAAATGGGGTGCAGGTCTATTCTGATAAGGTCACGGGGAAAAAAACAGTGCAATAATATAACACATCTAATCACATAATAATAGTTGATAGCATAAATAAATAATGATCATTTAAAATATATGTTCTTGGTCATATTTTGGTATTTTAGTGCACTTATAAGAAGCATCCTAATCAGACAGATGTCAGGTAGCGGTTGCGCACTCACCCTCATGAACCTACTCAAGATAGAGTACATTAAATACAGATGCACTTGCAATGAGCATAAATGGGAGACCAAAATGTGTTTCTGTCCACTGATTCTTCAAAATCTCTTGTTAATATGTTAACATGGTACTATTGACAATCGGTACTATGTTGGATTTCCCACTTGATGTTCTGACGCAAAACCAGCTGTCAGAGTCTGTTATTAACCTTAAGCCTTTCATATCTCCTAAACCCCTCATTCAGACATCAAACAATAATCTTACAGCGTCCTTTTGAAGATATTTCATGTTATCAAACTAAACAGCCTTCAAGAACTATCCGCAACCCCTCACTGTCTCAGCAAAGCAGGTGATCGAAGAGGGAGGGCGTACTCACAGGTAAGAAGTCAAAGGACTTAGGTCAGTTGGCACACTGGATAGTCCCTGTTCAGAGCAGTCCACGAGCAGCAGGATGCCATCCTCCTCACACTGGCATGCAGACGGGCACTGCTTAACAGGCACGGTGGCACCCGGCGGCCCGTGAGAATGGGCACACGAGACGGCATGCAGGATCAGTAACACCACCAACATGACAATGACTCCAACTCTTGTCTTTCTGTGGATGAGCTGTAAATTTGTCTGTCTCTCTGCAGTCTCACTCAGCTGTAGCTCTATTTGTCTGTGTGTATGTGTCTGTCCGCTCTCAGCTCTCTGAAATGTTATCCTAAGCCTCGTCTCTGTAGATTTATTCTGTCACTTCAAACTCCCATGGGTGAATGAGTCAGTCAGGGGCTTACGCAGGTCTTCTCTCTCTCTCTCGTCTCATCTCACTTAGGAGACATTCACCTATTGTAGTGGAAGCTTGCAGCACTCCTCTGATTGGCTGGAGCTTTTGGGGGGTAGAGCTGCCCGGCACAGCACTCCTCCTACTTTCTCTCGCGCGCTCTTTCTGCCTCAGGCAGCTGGAGTGGATGGTTGGAAGAAAGCGGGGGCAGACGATCTCTGAGAGGGGGGACGGTAAAGACGGACAGAACGGCGATCTATGCCTTCCCATCATACCTTTAGATGTAGCACAATCCTTCCCTCATAATTACTTTACTTCAGTTGCTGAAATCCAGTTTCATGGAAAGTCCTGCAACGTAAATGTAGCCACTTTTCCTGCTCTTGCTGTTGTTATAAATCTTATGGAAATATAGTTTCGCTCCATTTCTCTTGGAGCAACGCTTACATGGTGTTTTATAACCCGAACACAAATAATTGAGTTAAGCTGCGGGCTCCCCTCAGCCAAACACACTACAGATTTACTACTTCACTGTCCCAGCTTGTACAGTGGGTTGTCTCTTTACCACAAGCGGCATGAATATCCTATACAGAGCAAGAGACATTTGCATGGATTGTTCGGTGGGTCTCACTTTAGCTAGCTGTAGGAACAATGATGAATAGGGCTGTTTATTCAATTAGAAAAGTGGACAATGGAATTTTCCAGATCGCTAGGTGATAAATACTATCTGTTTATGTCTCGAAGGATCATGGGAACTTCTGATCGATTGCTGTCAAGGGTCCTAGGAGGGGCAACAGCTAAATTTTACCTAAACATCTCAGAAAAACACAACAGAGATGTACCACAACATACAAGTTTCCAGGAAATGTCCAGGATATTTCCAGAAGCTGTGTATTTTTTCCTTTAAGATGTGACTCCAAACATCTGTAAAACTCCTTAAGTACTGTCACTGTGGCGGTATTATCATGCACATAATGTTTTATGTTGTGAATTGTTTGTAAAGAATGCAATATTTGTGTAACTGTGAACATTTTCTACAGTACTATGTTGGGATTGGTTTCTGGAAAAGTTCCCATAAGAAATCTTGCATAGTAGTGCCCAAAGCACTGTCCTCTCTTGTTCTGCTTCATTCTATTTTTTTTTATCTTGTTTTTGTTATGTTCATGGGGGGTCTTGATTGTTAGCGTGACACATTTCCTTTTTTGTGAAACTGTGGCCAGTTTCAGAGAATCAAATAACATTAGTTTGAGTGCTTCAGTTGTTTTGCATTAATCTTAGTCATCACATCTGTTTCAAAATCTTTCTTTTCAGGAGTTGATGCTTTTTATGCTTTCAGCGTTACTGTCCAGCTTGAGGATGTCCAGCGCTGCTCATTCATCTGATCTGGAGTCATTCACAATGGGCTCAAATGAATTCCACTAATTCATTAAAATTCCTCAGCTGAGCCATTTTCTGTGGAGCCTTTGTTACATTCCCTCAAAAAAAAAGAAAAAGAAAAAAGAACTGTAGTCATTGATGCACATTATCTCTGCATTATCCACACACACACACACAAATACACTATCACACACCAAACACCATCAAGAGCTTACTTCTCATGCAAACGCTCATTGCAGTAACTGCTTTGCCTGAGGACAGCCTCAATATAGATCCACAAACATGCAATACTCCCCTCTCTCTCGATTTAATTTATATCAGTTCAGTTTCCAGTCGTGTCATGCAAGAAGTGATGAAATGTAAGAGATGCTGAATAAGAAATATTAAATAAATAAAACATGATGATTGCCTGCACCCAGAGAAAGTTTAATCACTCATAGTATGCTTTGTAGTTCAGAAGACATTACAGAGCTCTCATTTACTGGATGAATCAGCTATTGTTTCAGGTTTTCTCCCTAACATTTCTTAGGAGCAATAAAAATAGTAATAAATGAGCTAAAATTAATGTGAGGTCAGATAATTCGATCATGGAGAAAACCGATGAGAAATGTGTGAGTTTCAATATTGAAAAAAAAAAAAAATAAGAGAGAGAGATTTGATTGAAAACTTTCGTTTGGGCACAGTGTGAGATTACTGAGATCACTTTAGACGGGAGCTTTAGATGTGATGAATGTCAGAAGGATCTTTTTTCGAGTTTTTAGTATATGTCCCCATTTATTTAATCCCGTTGCTCTCTAGAAGAAACAACTGAAATATTAAAGATATTTAATTTTTTGTAAAAATTCAAACTTATTTTTTCAATGCAAAAATACCTGTATTTGTATTGGGTTTTTTTACTAAAAATATCTAAACATCCTTTAAACAAGATCCATAAAATGGCACGATATATTTAGACTTACATAAATATCTTGCTTATTTGGTTGCATTGAGAGTATTCGCAGTGTGTTTCTGTATTTGGTTGCGTTGTGCATATTTGTGTTACATCTCTGTATTTGGTTGCATTGTGAGTATTTGCAGTACGTTTCTGTATTTGGTTGCATTGTGAGTATTTGCAGTGTGTTTCTGTACTTGGTTGCATTGTGAGTATTTGCAACACATTTCTGTATTTGGTTGCATTGAGAGTATTCGCAGTGTGTTTCTGTATTTGGTTGCGTTGTGCATATTTGCGTTACATCTCTGTATTTGGTTGCATTGTGAGTATTTGCAGTACGTTTCTGTATTTGGTTGCTTTGTGAGTATTTGCAGTGTCTTTCTGTACTTGGTTGCATTGTGAGTATTTGCAACACATTTCTGTATTTGGTTGCATTGAGAGTATTCGCAGTGTGTTTCTGTATTTGGTTGCATTGAGAGTATTTGCAACACGTTTCTGTATTTGGTTGCATTGTGAGTATTTGCAACACGTTTCTGTATTTGGTTGCATTGTGAGTATTTGCAACACGTTTCTGTATTTGGTTACGTTGTGAGTATTTGCAACACGTTTCTGTATTTGGTTGCGTTGTGAGTATTTGCAACACGTTTCTGTATTTGGTTGCATCGTGAGTATTTGTAGTGCATTTCTGTATTTGGTTGCATGTGAGTATTTGCAGTGTGTTTCTGTATTTGGTTGCATTGTGAGTATTTGCAACACGCTTCTGTATTGGGTGCATTGTGAGTATTTGCAACACGTTTCTGTATTTGGTTGCATTGTGAGTATTTGCAACACGTTTCTGTATTTGGTTGCATTGTGAGTATTTGCAACACGCTTCTGTATTGGGTGCATTGTGAGTATTTGCAGTGTGTTTCTGCACTTGGTTGCATTGTGAATATTTGCAACACATTTCTGTATTTGGTTGCATTGTGAGTATTTGCAGTATTTTTCTGTATTTGGATGAATTGTGAGTATTTGCAACACTTTTCTGTATTTGGTTGTGTTGTGTATATTTGCAACACTTTTCTGTATTTGGTTGTGTTGTGTATATTTGCAGCATGTTTCTATATTTGGTTGCATTGTGAGTATTTGCGGTGTGTTTCTATATTTGGTTGCATTGTGAGTATTTGCAGTGTGTTTCTGCACTTGGCTGCATTGTGAGTATTTGCACCACGTTTATGTATTTGGTTGTATTGTGAGTATTTGCAACACGTTTCTATATTTGGTTGCATTGCGAGTATTTGCAATGTGTTTCTGTATTTGGTTGTGTTGTGCGTATTTGCTATATGTTTCTATATTTGGTTGCATTGTGAGTATTTGCAGTGTGTTTCTGTATTTGGTTGCATTGTGAGTATTTGCAGCATGTTTCTGTATTTGGTTGTGTTTTGAGTATTTGCAGCATGTTCTGTACTTGGTTGCGCTGTGAGTTTTTGCAGCATGTTTCTGTATTTGGTTGCGTTGTGAGTATTTGCAGCACGTTTCTGTATTTGGTTGCGTTGTGTGTATTTGCAGCACGTTTCTGTATTTGGTTGCATTGTGAGTATTTGCAGTACATTTCTGTATTTGGTTGCATTGTGAGTATTTGCAGTGTGTTTCTGTATTTGGTTCCATTGTGAGTATTTGCAGTACGTTTTGTATTTGGTTGCATTGTTAGTATTTGCAGTACGTTTCTGTATTTGGTTGCATTGTGAGTATTTGCAGTACGTTTCTGTATTTGGTTGCATTGTGAGTTTTTGCAGTGCGTTTCTGTATTTGGTTGCATTGTGAGTATTTGCAGTACATTTCTGTATTTGGTTGCATTGTGAGTTTTTGCAACACGTTTCTGTATTTGGTTGCATTGTGAGTATTTGCAGTACGTTTTGTATTTGGTTGCATTGTGAGTATTTGCAGTACGTTTTGTATTTGGTTGCATTGTGAGTATTTGCAGTACGTTTCTGTATTTGGTTGCATTGTGAGTATTTGCACACTGTTTCTGTATTTGGTTGTGTTGTGCATATTTGCAGCGTGTTTCTGTATTCAATTGCATTGTGAGTTTTTGCAGCACGTCTCTGTATTTGGTTGCATTATGTGTATTTGCACCACGTCTCTGTATTTGGTTGTGTTGTGAGTATTTGCAATACGTTTCTGTATTTGGTTGCATTGTGATTTTTTTGCAGCATATGTTGTCAAACTGATTAATGTGTTTTCTTAATGTGCTGGTGTTTTTCTATTTGCATGTGTTTTCTTTAGTTGCAGTCCGTTGAGCTCTCTCCATCACCGTACAAATTATATATTTATATACAAGTAAATAAACCTCACTAAACTAAATATATATATATATATTCTCTGAAACA
>RJVU01053773.1:2348000-2364442 GCA_003731715.1 Anabarilius grahami
CGAGACTGAGGTTTGTGTTTTTCCATGCAGCATGAATTAAATCTGCTCTCGGTATTTCTCCTGAAGAGCAAAACAGAAAGAACAAGCAATTCTGAAAAGCTCAGATGCTGAAAAGCAGGGATTTGTGAACAATGTGGCGGCAGTAAAGGAGAAGTTGAAAGTTAGACGTGCTGTCACCAAACACAGCTCTGCAAACAGTTCCCACCTCTGGGCACCTGCTCGCTGAGTCTGAGGCCAAAACAGGGTTGGGTTACCTATACGGCTGGAGCTACAGGGACCGCTGGAAGATTTGCCCCATTCCCTGCCCCTGAAGATCAAAGGCCTACACTCCCCTCTCAATCTCATATCCACCCACACACACTCTATCCAAGCATCGGCAATCTTTTAAGGCACAAAAGGGAAGCAGTTACCTGGCCCTCACCTGTCTGAATCTGCCACAGGTTATTCGAGCTCCGTCAAGCACGGAAGTCCATTCAGCGGCTGCCTGATGAGAGGGAGAAACTGGAGACCTGGTTCTACCCACTTACCGAGGCTGGGAACAGACAATTACGGGTGAACGCAGTCATATCTGGCTGCTATGACCACCTGCTTGGTTCACTTGAGGGAACGTCTCAGAATAAAAGCACACAGCTAGCAAAACAACTCTCAATATTTCTAAACCTTGACCTTGCTGTGCAACATTCTGGTTAAAATGCTGCAACAGTGATCAAAATGCTACAATCTATCAATGGGCTTTTAATAGGCTTCCTTCCCAGATGAAATAATAAATAAATTCGTCCTGTTCCTGAACAATATTTCCCAGCATTGCAAAGGTAATCTGGGTGGTTGCTAGGGTGTTTCTAAGGAATTCTGAGTTGTTGTCAGGCCATTCCTCATTGGTCGATGGGTGTCAGAAACTGGATAAAGCCTATATCAACAGGAAAATGGCCTAAACTGTTCATGACATTATTTATTTGAATTAATTTAACTATTATTATTTTTTTCATCAACATATTTAAGCAATATCACACGTGCAGAGTGCAGTACGTTGTTCCAAACAGCACAACGATACACTTTTTTAACTGCTTTTGAAGAGTTAAATGAACAAGAAATTAATAATGAGTGACTAACATGTTAGATGGAGTATACACTACAGTTGCTCCACCAACGAAAGTAGTTCCACAGTCAAAGCAGAATCGCAGCTCTTCACTAAACAACAAACAGTAGACGCAGCGTTTCGTTCCTGAGAGAATCAGTGTTTTTAACGAATCAGTGTTTTTAACGAATAAATGACTCAATCAAATCTGTCACTTGACGCCACCTACTGGCGTAAAGATGTAGCCTGAAGAAAATCTGCGCCACTAATGCACAGGCTGACGTTTTAACGTATAAGCGGAATGATGCAATCACTGTTGGAATGCCGCTCCGCCAATCAAATTCGAGTAAGGGAACAGTATTTTAGCTGTACAAAAACTTGGTAGCTGGTATTTGTTAACATATTTAGGCTAAATGTTTTATCGTAATCATAACTGGTTTGTTGTGCAAATAGTTTTACTGTTTACTGCAGTTTTTATTTTTACCTATAGCTGCTAATGAATCGGAAGTCTCGCACATTCACAGGAAATAGCTTACTTCCTTATTGAAAAATGAAGTGGATAGCCAACTTTAAAGTTTGTAGATTTGGCTCTAGTCATTCCTTCATTGTAAAAGTTTATGAATTTTTTTTCACACGTTTTTACCTGTTTTATTGTCCACCACTGAAAAGTGGATCAAACAAGTATTGATTTGAAGTATAAAATATAAAAGTTCTAAAGTTTTTATTCTAGACACTCATTTATCTTTCCCTCTATTAGATTTGGAATGCTGCTGGAGACATTAACCTGTGAACCTGCACACGGGATCTTGTCCCAGAATGTTTACCCCAAAGACAGCAAGCTGAATTCATGTTGGCTCACTCGTGAGAATCACATTGACAGTATAAAATACAGTCAGCTAGTATACATGATAAACATACACGAGTCAGAGCCTGCCATGGAGAACGGAGGAAAGAAAAATTATCTTTTTTTTTCTTTTGGATTCTATTTTAAGTCTTGCCATTGGCACTCCAATTATAGAAGCAAAGGTAAGAAGGGTACATGAGTTAAATGGCAATAAATAAGGATGATAAATTATCGATTGTCTCAAATTTGATAGCTTCAATTATTTCCAGGCAAAGACTTGTTGCACACATTACTTTGGGACAAGTCAGACGGGTTATAGGGTTAGAATACAAACTTAGAATATAAATCACGGCACCTGTTAGTGGGTGGGATATATTAGGCAGCAAGAGAACATTTTGTCCTCAAAGTTGATATGTTAGAAGCAGGAAAAATGGGCAAGCGTAAGGGTCAGAGCATCTCCAAAACTGCAGCTCTTGTGGAGTGTTCTCGGCCTGCAGTGGTCAGTATCTATCAAAAGTGGTCCAAGGAAGGAACAGTGGTGAACTGGCAACAGGGTCATGGGCGGCCAAGGCTCATTGATGCACATGTGGAGAGAAGGCTGGCCTGTGTGGTCCGATCCAACTGACGAGCTACTGTAGCTCAAATTGCTCAAGAATGCTGGTTCTGTTAGAAAGGTGTCAGAATACACAGTGCATCGCAGTTTGTTGCTTATGGGGCTGCATAGCCGCAGACCAGTCAGGGTGCCCATGCTGACCCCTGTCCACCACCGAAAGCGGCAACAGTGGGCACGTGAGCATCAGAACTGGACCACGTAGCAATGGAAGAAGGTGGCTTGGTCTGATTAATCATTTTTTCTTTGACAGCATGTGGATGGCCTGGTACTGTGTCGCTTACCTGGGGAACACATGGTACCAGGATGCACTATGGGAAGAAGGTAAGCCGGTGGAGGCAGTGTGATACTTTGGGCAATGTTCTGCTGGGAAATCTTGGGTCCTGCCATAGGTCCTTAATCCAATTGAGCATCTGTGGGATGTGCTGAACAAACAAGTCTGATCCATGGAGGCTCCACCTCACAACTTAGAGGACTTAAAGGATCTGCTGCTAACATCTTGGTGCCAGATACCACAGCACACCTTAAGGGGTCTAGTGGAGTCCATGCCTCGACGAGTCAGGGCTGTTTTGGCAGCAAAAGGGGGACCAACACAATATTAGGAAGGTGGCCTGATCAGTGTATAGAAGCAAATCAGGTAACTAGACAACGAAGTAATCTTAGGTAAAAGCTGAGTACCATAGTACTCATGTTATTTCTGCAGTATACACTCAACTTGACCATTTCCAGTATGATGAGTGAACTGTTAAAATTCATGGCTGCTATAATTTTACATATATTAAGTCATAAAATATGACAGTTTTCCAAGTTGATAACCAGACATCACTTGTAACATAAGGAGGTCATGTGACAAAACTGTAGTATACTGTTTGAAATATTGCATAGTATATACTGTTGCACTTTAAAAAATAGTCAAGAGTACTCTAGTATTCCATTCTGAAAATAGCCTAATAGGCATTTCTGTGATGGAAATTTAGCATACAAAATTTCAGTATTTCAGTAAAATTTCAGAAACAGTCTTTTCACAACAGCACAGTGGAAAGAGAGGACAGAGATGAGATGGCACTCGTTAGGGTGTGTGGAGCTGTGTTTGGATTCACTCAACAGATATGTACACCAACAGAGGGAGAGAGAGAGAGAGAGAGAGAGAGAGAAACACATGTACAGTAAGTGATGATTGTATCTGGCATGCAAGCTGCGATTACAGCTCAGGTGGAATGTTATCATTGCCTGATAATATTTTACTGTCTCCATTTGAGTTCAGCCAACCAGAACCAGAGAAAAATGATTGACCTGAAAAGCAGAAGGTGTTTGTGTTCATAAAGGTGTGTGCGAGAACGAGGACTTCTTCATCTTCATCACATTGTCAACAAGACAAACAGATCAGAACTGACAGCCATTTTTTCTCACTTTATTTTTGTCTTTATCATTTCAATGACATACCCAGTATACATTCCTTCCCTAAATGTGTAATACATAACATCGCAGTTGCATATTTGTATATTAAAAGTGAGTAAAATATGTGTGAATGTGCTGGTACTGTAGTACGACAGCTTTCTTGTGTTCTTGTACAACCTCACATACTTTTTTTTTAAATAATATCCTAGAGCGCCTCCTAGAGCAAAAGGTAAAGCATGACACTGAAATACAATTAATAGCAAATATATTCTAATTAGTGAAACATAATTACAACTATCCATTATTAAAACCATTCCTTAAAAATAAATAAAATAATGTAATAATGTCATTAGTTCAACTCAAGTTCATTTATTTATAAAGCACATTTAAAAACAGCCACGAGACTGACCAAAGTGCTGTACATTAAAATCAAAGCGTAAACACATAAAACATAAAGAATAAAACATATGAATTTAAAACCAAAGAAATGACAGATAAACAAGACCATGATACAATGTAATAAGAATGGGATATTAGTAGACCAGATCAAACAAGTGTGTTTTTTAAAGAGACTTAAAAATGGATAGGGAAGGTGCCACTCTAATCTCAAGCAGCAGATTGTTACATAATCGAGGCCCAAACACAGAAACAGCTTGATCCCCTCAAAGTCAGACATGGGGTGACATGAGGATGAGTAAAAGATGGCTAAATCTTCATTTTTAGGTTAATTACCCCTTTAAAAACATCAGATCTCTGTTCACTATAACATGTATTCACACCCGAGCTTGCTATACATTGTAGATTATTGTTTTATGTCTTTTTTCAGTCATGGTTATCTTCAGGTTAGTAGCCATATGTCTTTAGCATTGTGCAGGTGCAGATGCATTCAATGTTTCTTATCAATGGCTCCCTCTTGTGGCAGGCGAAAAGACTGCATTTTGGTAAGAATCAGAATCAGAATCAGAAAGAGCTTTATTGCCAGGTATGTTGTTTACACATACTAGGAATTTGTTTTAGTGACAGAAGCTCCACAGTGCAACAGAGTGACAGCGACAAGACAAGACACATAATAAAAAGAATAAAATAATAATATATAAATTTACAAGATAGACAAAGTGCAAAAAAAAAGCAAAAAACAATATATAATATAGACAATTGTATGTACAGTTATGAGTGCAAATTGAAATATAAGTAAGTGTTTTAAGTAAATAATGTGTAATAGTGTTGTGTGTTCCATGTTTGTCAAGTGTTCATGAGATGGATTGCCTGAGGGAAGAAACTGTTCCTGTGTCTGGTCGTTCTGGTGCTCAGGGCTCTGTAGCGTCGACCAGATGGCAACAGTTCAAAGAGGGAGTGTGGTGGATGTGAGGGGTCCAGAGTGATCTTCTTTGCCCTTTTTCTCACTCTGGATAAGTACAGTTCTTGGAGAGTGGGGAGGGTTGTGCCAATGATTCGCTCATCAGACTGGACTACCCTCTGTAGTCTTCTGAGGTCAGATTTGGTAGCTGAGCTGAACCAGACGGTAATTGAAGTGCAGAGGATGGATTCAATGATGGCAGAGTAGAACTGTTTCAGCAGCTCCTGTGGTAGGTCGAACTTCCTCAGCTGGCGAAGGAAGGAGGTGAAATGCCTGGAGAAAGCTACTCATTATTATTCTCATTCATATCAATGGTAGCTTCACTTTAGAAATAATCTGCCACTGGTAAAACATCACAATACTGAAATGAAATGGATTCAGTCAGAATACCTCACTACTTTTAAAGGCATAATATGTAAGATTTTTGGATTAAAATATCCAAAAACCACGAGAACAGGGTTATATATTTTTTTGACTATTACATTATCCCAGATGTTTCCAAGAATGTTTAAATCCAGAGAAATAAGCAGTTTAACCAGGACACGGACCGTGTCTTTGCGTCACCTATCAATGACATCATACCCGCGTTACCCTCGATTTTGTTTTTTTTATTTTGTAGAAACCATGGAAACACCAAAGACGCTTTAATATATCATGTGTTTTATTAGACAGGTGAGCATCTGTTTGATTAGTTTTCTGTCTATAAATGCAACCATTGTTATCAATCGTTCTTATTGTTTGAATCTAGTTTTCTTGATTTACAGCAATTACCATGTTTTACCATGCCTAATATACAGGTGCTGGTCATATAATTAGAATATCATCAAAAAGTTGATTTATTTCACTAATTCCATTCAAAAAGTGAAACTTGTATATTATATTCATTCATTACACACAGACTGATATATTTCAAATGTTTATTTCTTTTAATTTTGATGATTATAACTGACAACTAAGGAAAATCCCAAATTCAGTATCTCAGAAAATTAGAATATTGTGAAAAGGTTCAATATTGAAGACACCTGGTGCCACACTCTAATCAGCTAATTAATTCAAAACACCTGCAAAGGCCTTTAAATGGTCTCTCAGTCTAGTTCTGTAGGCTACACAATCATGGGGAAGACTGCTGGCTTGACAGTTGTCCAAAAGACGACCATTGACACCTTGCACAAGGAGGGCAAGACACAAAAAGGTCATTGCAAAAGAGGCTGGCTGTTCACAGAGCTCTGTGTCCAAGCACATTAATAGAGAGGCGAAGGGAAGGAAAAGATGTGGTAGAAAAAAGTGTACAAGCAATAGGGATAACCGCACCCTGGAGAGGATTGTGAAACAAAACCCATTCAAAAATGTGGGGGAGATTCACAAAGAGTGGACTGCAGCTGGAGTCAGTGCTTCAAGAACCACTACGCACAGACGTATGCAAGACATGGGTTTCAGCTGTCACATTCCTTGTGTCAAGCCACTCTTGAACATCGGACAGCGTCAGAAGCGTCTCGCCTGAGCTAAAGACAAAAAGGATTGGACTGCTGCTGAGTGGTCCAAAGTTATGTTCTCTGATGAAAGTAAATTTTGCATTTCCTTTGGAAATCAGGGTCCCAGAGTCTGGAGGAAGAGAGGAGAGGCACACAATCCACGTTGCTTGAGGTCCAGTGTAAAGTTTCCACAGTCAGTGATGGTTTGGGGTGCCATGTCATCTGCTGGTGTTTGTCCACTGTGTTTTATGAGGTCCAAGGTCAACGCAGCCGTATACTAGGAAGTTTTAGAGCAGTTCATGCTTCCTGCTGCTGACCAACTTTATGGAGATGCAGATTTCATTTTCCAACAGGACTTGGCACCTGCACACAGTGCCAAGGCTACCAGTACCTGGTTTAAGGACCATGGTATCCCTGTTCTTAATTGGCCAGCAAACTCGCCTGACCTTAACCCCATAGAAAATCTATGGGGTATTGTGAAGAGGAAGATGCGATATGCCAGACCCAACAATGCAGAAGAGCTGAAGGCCACTATCAGAGCAACCTGGGCTCTCATAACACCTGAGCAGTGCCACAGACTGATCGACTCCATGCCACGCCACATTGCTGCAGTAATTCAGGCAAAAGGAGCCCCAACTAAGTATTGAGTGCTGTACATGCTCATACCTTTCATGTTCATACTTTTCAGTTGGCAAGATTTCTAAAAATCCTTTCTTTGTATTGGTTTTAAGTAATATTCTAATTTTCTGAGATACTGAATTTGGGATTTTCCTTAGTTGTCAGTTATAATCATCAAAATTAAAATAAATAAACATTTGAAATATATCAGTCTGTGTGTATGAATATAATATACAAGTTTCACTTTTTGAATGGAATTAGTGAAATTAATCAACTTTGTGATGATATTCTAATTATATGACCAGCACCTGTAGATCTATCTTACTGCAGTGTGCAACAAGTGTCTCATAGCAGCTTCCGAGCGAACACACAGAGTAGCATTTTAACAAGTTTCAACACACAAATGTATCTAATATAATAAAACAGCGCTGCTTTATCCCACATACGCTTGACCGGAAGAAGCGGAAGCGGCGACTGCAGCACAATAAAAGCTCCACTGCTCTTGAGCCGTCTGTCGCACTCGTCTCTCATTATCAATCGCTCCAGCGACCTCATTCAGCTCTCACAGTACTCAGCCCTGCTCTGCTTCAAACTACAGTAACGTTAATAATCTCATCTATGAACATGATTCCTGCTCGAGTCCCGACAGATTATTTTCTGGCTGTGAGTTGAAGACGACACCTCCCATGATTCCGTGCTCAATCTCGGCATCATCAAGCTATGCCTTTGTTTTGAATAGGAGACCTCTAGTGGCGAAAAGCTACATAGTGTGACTTTAATGGCTGTCAATGGAGATCCACAGTACAAGATAACTTGACCATGCTAATCTGACAAACCTTGACCCCTTGGGCGTTGCATTTAAGTAATTGGTTTGGTTAGCATTGGTAAATGGCATAACTACACCATTTTGGAGGCAAATGCTTGCGGTAATACCTGCCAATGGCATGAATTTGAAGCAAGACGTTTTTAAAACCTGTTATTTTGCTTATGGAGCAGAATTACAGCAGCTTCAATAAATGCAGTTAATTTATTCATACTGATTTTTAAAAAGATCATTTAATTTAGAAAATCCATGAAAATTGTGGAAGATCTTGAAGTAAACTGCATAAATATATATGAACGTTCACTGGAAATGTATTATAGCCTATATGCATTTACTCTCCTAGAAGCGGTTTGCTGTTCATCACAAGGTTGATGGCAAATAATGAACAAATGATTGCTAACACCAGATGGAGAATGAGAGTATGAATAACCAGAGGGACTACGCTACAGTTTCATAACAAAGTCTCTCTCTCTGTGTGTGTGTGTGTGTGTGTGTGTGCGTGTGTGTTGCTTCACACCTCGTACCGTGGGTCTGTTCTGATGTCTGTGGTTTCAGGCTAGTCATGCATGAGACGCTGAAAGGCTTTCTCCCGTATCTTATCTTTCCCACTTGAGAAAACATGATTTACATTCATGTATGTTCTATTGAGCTACAGATTAAATGGGCTTTGTTTGTCTAGAGAAGTTTATTGCCTTTGGATACTTGCTGGGAAAGTTGTGTCCCGTGGGATAACCGTACTGGATCCGTAGGGTTTGATGTTTGATCACCAACATTCCTAGTCCTAAATCATTTTTGGATAAGGGATAATATGTAAGACTCTACATAGAACCTCATAGATCGCAAGGGACAAACATTGAGAAAGCTCTGTGTTTCAAATTAAATCTACATTTGCTCTAATTTGTCTTGGATCATTAACTTTTATGAGAGGTGTGAGATGTCAGATACACTAGAGTTATTGTCTTTTATGTGTCAGCACAAGTGTTATAATCAATAGCCCTCAGCTGAATTTGTAGGGAAGGGTTTTCCCAGCTTTATTGTGGACATTTGTGAAACTGTTTTGCTGCATGTGCAGATTATGATTCATGAGCAGTTATGGTTAGGCGCGCAGCATAAAATTATATATTTGACTATGTAACTGCTTAAAATTAATTGTACAGTTACTGAAAACATCCCAAAGCCTTCATCGAACATCAGTTTAGAGGCTGTTGTTTTTCTTAATACTTTTATTCAGCATGGATGTATTAAATTGATCAAAAGTGAGAGTAAACACTTTTATAATGTTACAAAAGATTTCTTTTTCAAATATGTTCTTTTGTAATTCATCAGAGAATCAATAAAAATTATGGTTTCCACAAAAATATGAAGCCGCACAACTGCTTTCAACATTGATGATAATAAATGTTTCTTGAGCAGCAAATCAGCATATTAGAATGATTTCGGAAGGATCATGTCACACTGAAGACTGGAGTAATGATGCTTACCATTCAGCTTTGATCACAGGAATACATTACATTTAACATATTTAAATAGAAAACAACTATTTTTAATTGTAATAATATTTCACGATATTACTGTTTTTACTGTGTTTTTGATCAAATAAATGCAGCATTGGTGAGCACACTAAAATATTTCCACCTATTTCAACTTAAAAACTTAAGTTCTGTTGCTGCCTTTAATTTTTAAGTAAAATCAGCTTGTACAAGTCATTTCAACTTAAATGATATTAAACTGACACAGAAATATAGAGCTGAATCTCATATAACTTTTAAAATAAAAACTTTGAAATTGCTTCAATTATTTTTTTAGTTAAAGTAATGTAAAGCATAAGTTGACATGACTTATTGATCATATAATTTTTTTACAGTGTATAAAAGACCTCTTTCAAAAACTTTAAAATATTATACCGAACCCAAACTTATGAATGGTAGATACATAGGTACATACTGAATGTTGTATGCAATATTTCATATTGTTCTGTATAATTTAAAAATAACCTTTAATTTAATGTGTATTCCGGGGGGTAAAGTCTGATTTGTAAGTTTTGTGGATTGATTGATTGATTGATTGATTGATGCAGGTACAATCATCAGCTGCTGTAAGCTCTTTCTTCGTGATATTGTGGCAGACACACAGGTGTCTGTGTTCCAAACCAAGAATTAGTCCAGTTATTGACTAGTCCACAGGTATGCCAATTTGAACTCAGTCTATGGCTGTTACTTCCAGTGTAAATGGAAAGGTTAATCTTTATACAAATATTATATATCTTATATATTTAAAAAATCATCCCCCATTGAAGAATAAATTTGGGTTTGTTTATGCTCAGCTTTATTTGTTCAGTGATTGAAACTGTCCATAGCACCATGCCTGTGGGCCTTTGGGGGAAATTCCCAGCAAACCTCTATCTCCATGTAGCTGATTTGCTTATAGTTTGCTATGTGTGAATTCGGTTGGGGATTCTTTTTAAACCGTAAAGTACACCTGCACTATGCTGACAATGGCTCAGTTACCCTTAAGTTTTCCGAGCAGCCTAAGACCTGTGACACACCAGCACCCAAACCCCCACCAAATAGCTTTTCAAAATACACCAAATACAGCACAGCTTGATAAAGGCCTGTTTGTATATCAGAGAGATAAAGATATATTTGCATGTCGGAGTACACAAATACAGTCAAACAGACACCACTTCTGAAAAACAAGATGAAAAAGAGATGTTTATCTTGCTCAGAAAAAAAAAAAAATACACTTTGAAAAACTAAATGTAACACGTTAACAATTTAAAAACCCTATTTTTTAAACAAACAAAATTTTTTTATATGTTTTATAAAACTTTAATTTATTACTTTGGGCTTCATTACAAACAATAAAACAAAAATAAAAAAGAACATAATAATAATAATAATAATACAATAAAATATATAACCCGTTCCTTATTCTAACTGCACTTAGTACAAAAAATTGCAGATTTTTAATGCAATTGACAGTAATAATGTACTTTTTTTTATTTCAATCATTTTACAATAATCAATTGTGTAAGACTAAAAGCCTACAACAAATGATGAATAAAAAACAACCCATATAAAATATACTAATTTCTGCTTTTTTACTGCAAATCCTTCCCTTATTACACATTACGTCATTAGTTAATTCCTACAGTATGCAGTGTTTCTTTGCCTTGTACAGTAGGCCTGACTATTAATAGAAGCCTGCAGTTATTTTTAGACAACACTTTCCTCATTCCTGTCAAGGTTATTTGAACTCTGAAAGCACTTCTCTATCCAACAACAACAACAACACACCTCAGAAGACTGAACACAACAGACAACTTGATTTGATTGATTTATTGATTATTCATCCAGTCAGTAATGATTTACTCAGTAACACTTTATTTCAATGGTCCACTTAAGACATTCTAACAGAAAGTAATTTTGTAACTATATGTGTCAACTAGCTCTCATTACAGTATTAGTAGACTGTCTGCTTAAAGGGATAGTTCACCCAAAAATGAAAATTATCCCATGATTTAGTCAGGGGGGGGATATTATCAGAAATATAATTCATACAGCTCCAGGGGGTTAATAAAAGCCTTCTGAAACAAAGCGATGTTTTTTTGTAAGAAAAATATCCATATTTAAAACTTTATTGACTTTAATATCTAGCTTATGCTACTCCTACATCCTGCGTCATACATCGCATTAGAATTTTTTTTTTTTGTGGGGGAACAAGGCTATTTCTAAATATATCTCAGATTGTGTTCGTCTGAAAGAAGAAAGTCATATACACCTAGGATGGTTTGGGGGTGAGTAAATCATGGGATCATTTTCATTTTGGGGTGAACTATCCCTTTAATATCTGCTAACACTTTATTTTGATGCTCCTCCAACCAGTGCTGGGTAACTGATTACACGTAATCTGGATTATGTAATCAGATTTCAAAAATTAAGTACTTGTAATTAGATTATATTACATTTTAAAATACTTGCAATCAGACTACAGTTACTTCTCCCTACTACTACTTTTTTAGGGCCCGAGCACCTATGGTGTGAGGACCCTATTGTAATTACTCGGCCAATTCTTCTTCTCCGAAATGAATCGCATTTTTTAGGGTCTAAACATGCTCGAAAGCTCATGAAACTTTGCACACGCGTCAGAAGTGGTGAAAATGTATGTCTGATATGGGTTTCTGAATTAGGTGTGGCAAAATGGCTCGATAGCGCCACCTACAAAATTTCAATTAAGCACCCTTCGTGCTACGTTTCACGTACAGGTCTGAAATTCGGTAGACACATGTAACAGCCCAATACCTACAAAAAAGCCAGTGGGTGCAAAAATCTGTAAACCCAACAGGAAGTGAGATATTTTGAATTTTCTCAGCAAAATTTTGCCAGTTTTTGCCATTTCCAGACGTTGTACTTTAACGAACTCCTCCTAGAGCTTTAATCAGATCGACATCATATTTGGTCAGTTTAATCTAAAGGCCTTTGAGACGTTAGATTGCAAAGATCTTGAGTTTTCGTTGAAGGGCGTGTCCGTGGCGGCTGAACAAAGTTCGATGTTTCGCCATGAAAGAGGAAGCTGTTGTAAGTCAGGCATACTACGTCTGATCTGCCCCAAACTTCACATGTTTGATAAGAGTCCTGGCCTGAATACATCTATATGCCAATATTCAGTTAGTCATAGCGCCACCTGCAGGGAACAGGAAATGGCATGTTTTACACTGTAATTCACTCCCAGAAACACATTTCAATATGCCACAAAGTGCCAAACATACTAGAAACACGTTAAATCATGCGACACTTGGCTAAGTGCTAATGTATGCGATTAATGCCACGAAACAAGAAGTTGTTGTAACTCAGGCATACAATGTCTGATCTGCTCCAAACTTCACATGTGTGATAATAATCCGGGCCTGAAGACATCTACATGGTAATATTCAGTTACAGTCAAAGCGCCACCTTTTGGCAGCAGGAAGTATGGCACTTTGAAATGACTTTGCCATATTTCCCTTGTATTTACTCGCTTACATGCATGTAGCCCACTGTTCACTGTTTTCCTAAGGCCAACGGGTGATGGTGAGCCCGGGTGCGAGGGCCTTTTTATTGCTGCTTGCAGCTTTAATTATCTTTTAAATTTTCATTTGTAAAAAAAAAACAATAAACTTTTTGCTTATTCAGAAGGTCCTCCAGGTTTGTGGAATCGCACACACAGACCAGCCACTGAAAACAGAGAGCCACACAACATTTGATCACTGGATTAATTTCTCAACATATTGCATATCTAATCAACTCCTAACTATTATTTGCATTATCACTCAATGAGTCATTTAACCATGTATTACTGTCTTTGGAAGGCATCATTATTTTAATATCAGTATCTTAATAATGTGTAAATACACAAC
Source organism: Anabarilius grahami (assembly GCA_003731715.1). Taxonomy (NCBI): domain Eukaryota; kingdom Metazoa; phylum Chordata; class Actinopteri; order Cypriniformes; family Xenocyprididae; genus Anabarilius; species Anabarilius grahami. The sequence continues at coordinate 2,361,593 of RJVU01053773.1, forward strand.
AAACCAACTAAGATTCATAAAGATATAGAGATTGCTTTATTTAGAGAACTGGCAAACAGATTTTATGGCCTCCCCCATAAAAATGCATAAATAAAATATAAATTGATCTAAAGACCCTCCATGTTTCACCCGGTTTGTTGTTGACTATTACCAATATGAAGCCTGTCACAGTTGCCCTTAATTATGCATGTAGTACACATAAAATGATGAAATATTAATATGATAAGAATCTGCTCTCTCATGTTTCTGAAAACTGCACCTGCAGCTATCTTTTTTTTTTTGTGTGTCTTTTACCATTACCAATTAGCAACAGGTGCAACTAAACACAACGGCCAGATATTTCTCGAGCCAGGGGTTTTCCAAACGAGCTTGTCTGGTTTACAGCTCCCCCTTGTAGAACTTGTTGTGTCATTGTTGGTATTATTGTTTATGTCTTGTTTTTTTTTCCTTGGCTCGTCTCTAAGAAGAAGTGCATTGCGTCAGTATAGGGGTTATAAGGCACCTGGGTTTTAAGGTCCATTTCAGCACATCAACATTCCAAAAATCCAGTTTCACACCTCAGTGGTTGCTAGGAGTCAAAACAAAGCAAAAGCTTGGCAAACACATAAAACAATTATGTGTAAATTATGCAATACAAATGCTGGTTATAACCCGAGGCCATACTTCACCTGACAGCTACTGTATCAATGTCTTCAAGTATGTGCTGCATAGTCGACATTTCTTTGCATGACAAAAATGAAACTGAATTTTCTGGCAGGCAAAATCTGGAAATTCACACAGTAAATTCTTGTAAGGGTTCACATTCAACCAGATTCTAACTGATTCAGAACATTTACATTTATTAATTTATCAGCTTACAAATTATGAATACAGTAAGTGAATCATCTTTAAAGAGGCAATACAAATGAAAAGAACCCAGAACCAATAAAATTAGTGATGAGAGAAATAAAGATTTTCAAATCAGTTGAACTAATTTCTTCACAAAACGAATCATTGTTTCGAAAAGCTTGACTTTGAAATTTTGAAACAGTTATGACGTAACACAGCTTCATTTACTCAAATCACATGACTTTGGCAGTTTGATATGCACTCCAAATCACTGGTTCGTAACAAAGGATTTGCAAAGGTTTTGAAGTTTCGCAGAGCGGGTTTTGAATAAAATGTCCAAAAACAGATTCAATTGTTGTGGGATTCTCACAGGACGAATGTTGCAAAGGGATTTCAGAAGCATGTTTACAGAGTAAACACTTGCTCGGGACAGTTTGATAACTCAATGGAGGTTAGGATGAGGTGAGTTAGTTCATAAAAAGTGCCATATTCCAGATGGTGGACTTTATCTGACAAGGCAGAGCCAGTGAGCCAGATGTATTTTCCCAGCTGTCACAGAAGCCAGCGATTTCATTACTAATCACTTCTCACGACTAACAGTTCAAGTCTTGTCATTGTTATGTCTGTGATTTAATAAAGCCCAAAAACACATAAAAAAAATTCCCCCTCTGCTGATATTAGCAGATGCCAGTTAGAATGAGGTTTGATCGTTGACATTTCACCTCACAAAAGGCAACAGTCTATGAACAGAAGTTTTGTCCAGATAAATGCCCTTTCACATGATGATCTATTGTTTTATTTTAACAGAAATGGAAATGTGAGTGGATAGGTTTTTCCTTTTAAAGTCAGTGGTGATTTTGAAGTTTATAGAGCACTTTGTAAGAGACAATCATATGTGGATCTTTGTTTACACCAATGATAAATGATACATTTATAATTCCACAGATAAACTTTGACACTTAAAGGGACAGTTCATCCAAAAAGTTCATCCATTCTGTCATCATTTACCTAAACTTGTATGACTATTTGTCTTCTGAGAAAATATTCAGAAAATGTTATATATATATATATATATATATACAGTGCCCTCCACAATTATTGGCACCCTTAGTAAATATAAGCAAAGACAGCTGTGAAAATAAATGTGCATTGTTCATCCTTTTGATCTTTCATAAAAAAAAATTCATCAAAGTAAAACAATTGAAAGTGGGGGGAAACTCACATTATGAAATAAATATTTTTCTTCAATACATGTTAGCCACAATTATTGGCACCCCTAGAAATTCTTATATTTAAATTTTTTAGCACACCAGGGTGACTAGGAACATGAAATTGTCCAGTCATGACTTCCTGTTCCACAGGAGTACAAATATGTGTAAACACAAAGGCCAAATTCCCTTAATCATTCATCACAATGAGAAAAACCAAAGAATATAGTTCTGATGTGCAGCAAAAGATTGTTGAGCTTCACAAAATAGAAAATGGCTATAAGAAAAAGCTAATGCATTGAAAATCCCCATTTCCACCATCAGGGCAATAATTAAGAAGTTCCAATCAACTAAAGATGTTACAAATCTGCCTGGAAGAGGACGTGTGTCTAAATCGTCCTAATGCGCGGAGAGGAAGAAAGTTTGAGTGTCCAAAGATTCTCCAAGGATCACAGCTGGAGAATTGCAGAGATTAGTTGAGTCTTGAGTTTCAGAAAGCCTAAAACATATTATCAAACAGAACCTACATCCCCACAAGTTGTTCTGGAGGGTTTCAAGAAAAATACTCTGCTCTCATCCAGAAACAATTTCCAGCATACTCAGTTGTCAGACAAGACTGGAACTTCAAACGGGACCGGCTTCTATGGTCAGATGAAACTAAAAAAAGCGTTTTTTGGCAGCAAACCCACCAGATGGGTTTGGTGTACACATAGATAAAAAGTACCCCATGCCCACAGTTAAATATACTGCTGGATCTTTAATGTTGTGGGCCTGTTTTTCTGCTGGAGGTCCTGGACATCTTGTTCAGATACAT
>RJVU01053773.1:2365627-2398349 GCA_003731715.1 Anabarilius grahami
AATTATACTTCGCTTGACTTCTATTTCCAATAAATCACATATTCATGTAGACCTTTGATTGTACTTGGAATTTTAAATCGCTGTGGCCTTGAATTTTTTTTTCTTTTTGACATTTATTACCTTTCTAAATTAGAGGTTGAACCAACAATTAACTGTCAAGTTTTACAGGCTCTCTTAATTTATTTTCTACACTAAGACATGCATTTAAATCATACAGCTTGATAGTGCTGTTTACAAAGGGTTTAGTGCCCAAGTATAATTTTAATGCTGACAAAAATCACTTGTGGAAACAGTAAGGAGCCATATCTAGAGATCAGAATATCATAGAGACTTGGAGATGGACAGAATGGTATAAGATAACAAACATGCTAAATTAGCCTTTACAGATGGTGTGTCTGAATAAAAAATGGTTCACTTTTCAAAAAGTGAATTCAACTGGATTTACCAGAAAAAGGTTTGTGAACGTGAGTTTGCTGTAAAGCTGTTCCTCATTTCACTTTCCAAACCATTTCTCTGTTCCTCTGAGATGTACATTCCTACTACACTATGTTTTGGATAGGGACTTCCCCATCTCTAAACCAGTGCAGTAACAAAGCTTTATGTCACGAGAGAACTATTACACCACAGGCTATCTGCCTGCCTCATGTGTGCAGTATGCAGTTTTTCATGTTCTATCTGATGAAACAGATCCTAATCAAATACGTAATACTTTGATCCGAAGAACATTGTGATCAGTCAAAAGGATGAGATACAAGCATCAATAAGTCATCTGGATATGGGACAGTGAAGACATCCTTTAAGAAATCAGACCCAAAGACATTTTTATTAAAGGACTGGTTTTATAATAATAACATGGGGGAAAAAAATAAAAGAAATATTTTTTGCAACATAAAAGTGGTCCAAATAACTGCGTTATATAAGTTTTCTTTTCATTTTTGGGTGTAGTTCTTGGTCCCACTTTATATTACATGTCTTTAACTAGTATGTACTAACATTTTAATTAATCATTTGATACAATTTACAATTCACTTATTGTGTACATATGTGTCATTACATTGTTCTTATATTTTAAAACACCTGCATGTAATCACAGCTGTAATCAGGGGTTCAAGAGCATAGCGCTGAAACCATATTGTTATTGTTAAAATTTTCAAGGATCAGAATTCTCCAATAAAAGTGATCAGGCAGACCATACAGTACGTCGTGTAGAGACTTGAAACTTTGAGGGCTGGTAGTACTCACACCTCCTACAATGTCACCAAGGCTCGCCCCGATCGGCCTGACGGGGGTGCTACAGCGGGCGTAGACTCAAGTGTCTTATATTGTTGGAATTTTGTGCTCAAGATTTTTTGAAAAACCTACTTTTGCGAACTAGTCCTAGGTTTTTGGCCCGATCGAAACCAAACCAGTGCAGCAAGATTCTCTGGAGTCTGATTGTCAATAGTTATCAAAATAAAGTTGAAATTTTGATTCACGGTCCCTAAGGGCCGCCAAAATGTTCAAAGTGGGCGGAGCCACTTTTACTAAAATGGCTATAACTCGTGAACGGAATGAGATATTTTCACCAAACTCAGCACACCTATGTAAGAACTTCTGTGGTTGTGTGAAAAAGAACGTGACGACTGGCCACTTGGTTGCGCTATAACAGGAAAAAAAACTGAAAATGGCTATAACTACTTCACCATTAGTCCAACTGATTTGAAAATTGGCATGCAGTGTCTTTGTCCAAGGTGCCATGACTGTCTTTGAGAACATTTACGCATCTCAAAAAACATGTTCGCCATCGGCCAATGAAGTTTGAGCAGCTATCAGACAAGGTTAACGGAGGCCATTTGGAACGAAACTCGCTGGGCCTGTTTGACTCACGGCCCTATAGAGGCCTGTGAGAAATTCGATAGAGATATCGGACACGGGGCACCTTCGTGTTTTTCACGTGCGTAAAGAATTGTGTACTCAGCGATTTCTCGCACATGCCCACAACATTCATACCACGTGGTAGAACTCTAGTACCGCCGCTGTCCATCGAATCGTTCGTTAAATATTGGAGATTATTTCAAAAACCAACTTTGGTGAACTAGTCCTAGATTTTTGGCTCAACCTCGATAACCCACAACCTCGATAGCCCACCTCGATAACCCACAACATTCATACCACGTGGTAGAACTCTTGCCTCTAGGACCACCGCTGTCCGTCAAATCGTTCGTTAAATATTGGAGATTATTTCAAAAACCAACTTTGGTGAACTAGTCCTAGGTTTTTGGCTCAACCTCAATAACCGTTAAAAAGCTTTATAAACCATAACTTTCCTATGGTAAATTGCTTGTTTTCTTTGTAACTGGTCTTTTCTGTCTATGTCTGAGATGGTTACAGGCTTGCTAATTAAAACATTATATCTTTTTTTTACGCATCTGCTTAAAGGCCTTAAAGCACTTGAACCCTGATAATTGCTGCTTGAAGCTATATTTAATTTCTGTAATTACATCTATAATTACACTGTTAACTGTTCCCTGGTAACACTTTAGATTAGCATCCATTTCTCACTATTAACTGCTTATTAGCATGGTGTCCTTGTTACAGTGCAATATACAATTAAGTACTAAGTAATATTAAATAACAATATATTTACTATCGGGTTAGGATTAGAGTTTGGTTTATGGTTAGTTTCTTGTAATTATGCATAATTTACTGTTAATATACATGTCATGTAACATGTATAATAAGGACACTGTAAAAAAAAAAGTGTTACCTTTACCCACATCCCACCTCTATAGCAGCAAAAGTGTTTTGCAGTACAACATGAACACAGTAAGTACATTATTATTATGTAAAGACATAGTGAAAGTGAAATTTGTCCTCTGCATTTAACCCCTCCAGTTAGTGCACACAAATTAGGAGTAGTGAGTAGTGAACACACACCCGGAGCAGTGGGCAGCCATTTTGCTGTGGCACCCGGGGAGTGATTGGGGGGTCATTTCCTGCCGGTGTTGAGAATGGAACCCACAACCTTTGGGTTACCAGTCTGACTCTATACGCTTATTTTGCCACGACTGCATTTAAGACCCCTAATATAAAGGATGACCAATGGTTTTATTGAACAGGAAAGCATGACTTTTTAGGGAGAGAGTGAGGAATCAGATCAGGATCTAATAGTGGACTCATTGTGCCACATGTACTACATACTGCAACATGGTGTCAATCTGCTATGTACTCAAGGGAATCTATCATTCAATGCAATTAATTTCAATTCAAACTCTCTTCTGTCACTGTACAACAAAATTGTTAGTCTTGTGCTCCATGAGGACATTACATGAGATAAATGAGAAAACCACAATACAGAAAAGGAAAAAACTAACAGAAATAAGTAAATTTTTAAATAAATTGAGATACATGAATATATATAAGACTGTATATTTAAGATGGTATATTATATAGTACCATTCAAAAGTTTGGGGTCGTTTAGATTTTCAAATGTTTTTGAAAGAAGTCTCTTTTGCTCACTAAGGATGCATTTTTTGATCAAAAATACAGTAAAAAACAGTTTAATCGATCCTGTTGATTTAAACAATTAAAAGCTTCCACCTCAGACTTGAATGCGAGTTACTGTTCCGTCATTAAACTTTACTGACCACAGAACAGGAAGATTATGATTCACAAGCATCAGCAAAACCGTTCATGTGTTAGTTGATTTCATTTTATACAAACGAACATTAAATGAACATCTGCTTCAGTAGATTTCAAGTAGTTCATCAATTTCAGATCAATGGGTAATGATGGGTATGACATATCAGCATAATCATATCAACTGTAGGATTTCAGACAGGAAAAACAAGAGTTTATCTGGATCCATGTAATACACTAATTACCTCAATGATCTCTGTGGCAGTTACAAGTAAAATCCCACTTTTAGGACACAAAGTAACAATGCATGCAGACCAAATGCCCAGAAGGCTTCGATATAGAGCAAAGGGGAGTGGTCATACCGTTAAACCCAGATGAATGTTTGATTAATAGAGATTTGCATGTTGATGATGGAAGGTTGGCCCAACCTCATGAGTTTACAGTAGGAGGAGGGGAAAGCAGAGAAAGAGAGAGAGGAGGATATAAAAGGATCAGATCAGGCAACAGGTGCGTATTACAGGTGATGCACAACTCCACCCTCACTTCCAACATCTTGTTCAGCAGTCGTAGGCTTATCCACTTTTCTATTGCGACTGATTAAGTCGACTGGAACTACATTGAGGTAACTGATCATTCACGATGCTTCAATAGTTATTTGTGCTTATTTATTTTACAGGTGGTTTTTTGTTTGTTTTCAGTTTCATTGTTTTTTCTGAAATATGTTTCAGAAATATTTGAAGTGATCAAACTGCATTCTAACAGCATTCCCTTCATTCTGTGCAGAGTCACTTTAGGGTGTTTGTACTCATGTTTGTACTCATCTGACATTTTTATTTTGTTTTCAGATGTTGGCCCTTGAAACGGTGAGTATTTATGTATGTATTTATTGTTAGTTAGTTAGTTTGTTAGTTTGTATGTTTGTATGTTTGGGGAAAATGCATGACAGATGATTTTCCAGCTTTGCAGAATCTCATTTAAAATATCTCATTTACATAGATTTTCTATGATAGTAAAATAATTAAAATTAATAAATAAATAAATAAAAGGACATATGCTATATATATATATATACATACAATTTATATGGAAAATATGTTGATGTTAAAATAAAATGACACTTAATTTGATGTTTTGTTGTTTAATTCAATGACATTTAGACAGTTTAAGTAAATGTCAAAATGCTGTAGGCTATATATTTTTATGCAGTCAAAATACTGTATATGCATATTATTACCACTAAAATGTTTACTCACTCACAATGCAAATATTATTATTTTTTACTGAGAAGAGGGAGATTCTCTTAAATGTTCTAGTCATGAAAATTTCCTTTCAATTAAACAGTTGTAAATACTGAATAATGTAACAGTATTGTATATATTTGCATACCAATGTTAATAATTTTAACAAAATAAGAAGGGATCATAAAAATTGCATGTTATTTTTTATTTAGTATTTTTCTGAATAAGATATTTCACATAACATGTTTACATATAGTCAAAATAATAGCTGAATTTATAAAATCGACTCCATTCAAATTTTACATGCTTGTTTCTTAACAGTCTATTTCGTTAGCTGGATGATACACGGCAGTTTTTATGTTTTGTAATGGTTGTTTATGAGTCTCATGTTTTTTGTTCTAAAGAAAAATCCTCCAGGTCCCACACATTCTTTGGTTTTCCATCATCTTTTGCATATTTCAAACTTTTACAGTGACTGTATTGTTTTGACTGCATGATTCATCTATTCACACTGAGGACATTTGAGGGACTTGTACACAACTGTTACAAAAGGGGTGGGGTAAACTTGTTGAATTGGATGATCAGGGTGAATTAACAAAAATACTTTTTTTGTGTTCTGGGAAGCATGCAAGTATCTTCTGTAGCAGTACTTCTTATTTTGTTAAAAGTATTAACATTTTTGAGCACAAATGTATAATTTTTTTTAGATTTTCTGTTCTTTGAATCTATGAGAAGGAAATAATTTGTGTCTTCTAAACATGAAACATGAAAACATTTTAACTTTATTAAACCTAAAGCATAATTTCATTGATGCTCATTGTTTGTACTCAATGCTTACTAGCATGCATTCATTTACCTACAGATTCAATACTTCCAAGAGCTGGGCCCTAGAGAGCAGTTGTCAGGGAACCTGGACCTTGACATGATTGAGGAATACCTGCAGGAGCACTCGGTGGAGGTGATGTCAGCACCATGTGTCCAGAGGAGAGGTCAAGAGGAGCACAGTATGGCAGGTGAGTGTTTTACAATCAGAACTAAAACACCACAGGAGACCACTGAGGGAAAAGTCACTTCTTCTTTTTGAATTTAATGGAAGTGCACTTTCAGTTTCGTAAGGTTAGTAATTTCCACAAAGCTTTGTTATTATTTCCATCTCAAGATGTGGATTCCATGCCACAGGGGATGACAGTTCAGGAGAAACTGTAAAAACAGAGGAAATTTAGTAATAAAAAGTACTTACTTGTGAAGTGTGTAATCTTTTTGCCCCACACACACGCACACACACAAAACTTGCAGTTTTTATACATGTCTACCTTCTCCTCATCCTCCATTGGTCAGTCAGACAGTTAGCCCCGCCTCAAACTCACACCATTGGTTGAGCTGTTGCTGTGTCAGGCTGGTCAGATGATCAAATAAACAGCAATGTTTTGAAAGTGCTACAGTATTAACACTTTTCATTGGAATCAATCAACAAATGTGTATATTTCTTGCTGTTCCAGTTACTTTGGATAGGAGAAAGCACTTTAACATCAAAAATAACCACAATTTCTTACAGCCTGAATGTGTTGTTGATTGTAGCAAGCAGCATATGTGATAATGATAATGATTGATGTGTTTCTATAGAGAACAGCTGGTCAGGACGTGCATATGAATGGCATTATAGTGGAGTACTAGGAACAGATGAGACTCATGAACAGCCTCAGCAGGAGCAGCAGCAGACGTGGTTCTGTCAGTTCAGTCACAATGAGTGGGTAGGTCTGACCAGACATAAACACTGTAATAATATTACAGTCATATGTAGATCTGTTTGACCTATGCATGGATGTTAATAACAGTCTACGTTTTAGGGGCACTGCCAGTATGACAGAAACCAATGCAGTGATTCAGATTCGCTGTCCACCAGCTCTGGATGCCAAGAATTTCCACCATCTCCGACCTCTGACAGGAAGGGACCGATTGTGTATGACTCAATGGCACTAGCGCCACTCTCAGGTAAAACATAACATTGCTAGGCCATCGTTTGTCGTACTTTCATTTTGGTTTTGGGCCTGCTGATTCATTTTAGTGAGTCAGTTTAAAATGGACTGGATAGAAATAATTAAAGCGACAAATTCTGTCATCATTTACTCACCCTCATATCATGTCAAACCTGAATGAAATTCAAATTTCTGTGGACCACAAAAGATTTGGAAGAATGTTTAAAGTAAATGGGGTCCAAAACAACATGGTTCAATTAAAATGGGCATAAAATAACATTTACATTGAAGAGTCATATGTAGAGAACTGAATATCATCAAGACAGACTTGGCTAGACTCTTGACTCAATTTTGATTATAGTTATTTAGTGTCAAATGTTGCATTCTAAAAAATGCTGGGTTAAAAACAACACAAGTTGGGTTGAAAATGGACAAACCCAGTGGTTGGGTTAAATGTTTGCCCAACGTGCTGGACAGTTTTATTTAACCCAACTATAGTTTAAAAATTACTATATGGCTGGCTTAAAATGAACCCAAAATAGGTTGGACATTAAAAATCAGAAACATAATTAATAGAGGCAACAATAATAATCAAAAGGTGAACATTTATTAATAAGCAATTGAATAAATGTTTATTGTTTAATTATTATTCATTAAACTTATACATAAATGTTCATTTATTAAACAATAAAAATTTTTAATTTCCAGCATGGTTCATTTTAAGCAAGCAATACAGTAATTTTTGGTATCACTTTATTTTAGGGTCTTTTAACTAGTTGCTCATTAGCATGCACATTACTAGAATATTGGCTGTTTATTAGTGACTATTAAGCACATATTAAAGGATTAGTCCACACTCAAATAAAATTTTCCAGATAATTTACTCACCCCCATGTCATCCAAGATGTTCATGTCTTTCTTTCGTCAGTCGAAAAGAAATTAAGGTTTTTGATGAAAACATTCCATGATTATTCTCCTTATAATGGACTTCAATGGCCTCTTGAAGGTCAAAATTATAGTTTCAGTGCAGCTTCAAAGGGCTTTAAACGATACCAGACGAGGAATAAGGGTCTTATCTAGCGAAACGATCGATCATTTTCGAAAAAAATACAACTGTATATGCTTTATATAAACAGATGATTGCCTTGCACGTGCTTCCGCTTTCCGTATTCTTCAAAAAGCTTNCATTCCATGATTATTCTCCTTATAATGGACTTCAATGACCTCTTGAAGATCAAAATTATAGTTTTAGTGCAGCTTCAAAGGGAAAAAATACAACTGTATATGCTTTATATAAACAGATGATTGCCTTGCACGTGCTTCCGCTTTCCGTATTCTTCAAAAAGCTTATGCTGTACTTCCTACGCCTTCCCTATTCAACTTACGGAACGAACGCGGCGCCGGTTTAGTTTTTTTCCGTAAGTAGAATAGGTAGAATACTAAAGTGTACTAAACCTAATTTTTAAACAATAGTTGAGTTAAATAAAACTACCCAGCAGGTTGGGCAAACTTTTAACCCAACAGCTGGGTTAAAACAACCCAATTTCTGTATTTGTCCATAAAAACAACCCAACTTGGGTTGTTTTTAACCCAGCATTTTTTTTAGAGTGTGTGTTGTTTAGGTTTCCAACATGTCACGCCCCTTGTATTTTTACTTCCAAATAGACTTACCCTTAGGCTTTGGTTTGATCATGATTATATAGTCTAATTTTTAATCTGACATTTGAAGGGTGTAATAGGTCTTAGACTGCTTTTATTGGGCGCTGGTCTTTCAATTACTTGACCAATAAGTGATTAGAGAGACACACAAAAAGGCAGACAGACAAATAGACAGATGCCAAATGTTACATTCTGCACTTTAAAAGTCACTAAAACGTTGTCATTTCTCAGGTAAAAGGAAAGAGCGACTGTTTCAGTTCTTATATGAGATGCTACAGACACCAGACATGCGGAGCTGCATTTGGTGGGTTCAGTCGAACAACGGAACGTTCCAGTTTTCCTCACAGAACAAGGAAAAGCTGGCAGAGATGTGGGGCAGACGCAAGGGCAACCGGAAAACCATGACGTACCAGAAAATGGCTCGTGCCCTGCGAAACTATTCGCGAACAGGAGAGATCTGCAAAGTGAAGCGTAAACTTACCTATCAGTTCACTGAGAGAACACTGAGAGGCCTTCAGAACAACTCGCAAAGATTCATGGGTAGTTAATGTAGTCCATTCACAGAGACTTTCTCCTAGCTGGGAAAGTGTAAATAAATACTGAGTATTTTACAGAGGATGGTTTTGCCTTTTTAATGTTCATAATGTAATGTGGACTTAAAACACTGATTTTTTTCTAATATTATTTGGCTTAATTGAGGCTCAATTGAACTTGGAATTTGTATGTACTCTAACATGAAATTACATGGAATTCTATGAAGTTGAAGGTGATCTTTGAAATATGTAAATCTGAGGATTGTTAACCATTACACTACGTTATATGTAGTTATGAATCCATTTTTTGTTTTTTTGGATAAAATATTTGCCAATTTTTGTGCTAATTTCAATTACTTTTTAATGCCATTAAATGTTGACTCCTGATGTGCCTGAATAAATCAATCTTAACATGCAAAGTTGTATTTTTGTTAGTGCAGTCATGTCATACTGTTTAATTTTTACAATTCCATTGTAAAATGTTTTGTTCATGTTCAGTATTAATATGACTGAATGGACCAGACTACATATGTAGTTCAGTCATAAAACTCTAGATGGCGCAAGCTGATCCTTCACATGCAATCTGCATAATTTGCTACATGACACAAGCTGACTGGCCTCTGCTGATCCTGCAGCCAATGAGATTTCTTGCTCAGCATTTAAATAGTGTGGTTCATTGTTTGCTTGTAGTGCTCTGAACCCCTCCACCTCCCCAGCTCCACCTGTCTAGATCTGCTATGGGAGTTATTATGTTTATTCATGCAGCTGCATATCTTACAGGCTCACAACAGCGTAGCAGATCTAGTCCGCCAAGACCAAATACATTAACATTTTAATAAAAAAAAATAATAAAAAAAAACTGATGCCATCCGACATCCTCGTGACTTTTCGCGTGAGTTTCTCGGCACGCTTACGTCACTCTTCAAGTTACGTCAAGCATGAACTCTCAACCCTCGCATGCACGTGCAGGAGACAGTTGGTTGAAAGTTTAACATTTTAAAATATTTGATATTTTTGTGACAAATACGTATCGTTTCACTTCAGAAGACATTGATTCATCCATTGGGGTCATATGGATTACTGTAGTTATTACTGTTTGTGCTGTTGATGCTTTTAACACGTGAGCTTGCATTATAAAGCGTTCCCAGATGATTTATTTTTTCCTAAAAAACCTTTTTGTGTTCATCCTAAGAAGTAAAGTCGTATACATCTCAAATGGCATGAGGGTAAGAGATGAGTAAACTGCGAGCACATTTCCGGGTGTACTATATTTTCTTTTAATACAGAATAGCAAATGGGATTCCCTCTTAAAATTCATCAGTGGAAAGAAACAAAAAGAAGAAGAAGAACAAGAGGAGGAGGAAGCCGAGCAAGAGAAACGAATAAGAAGTGTTGTAACTTTAAATCTGTTTTGAAATAAGTTGTTTTTCAAATAAAGGTTTCCAAGTGATATCAGATTGTTTGTGGGTTTTTTAAAATTTTTATATTCTTTTTTTTAATTACCCTGTAACTACATGAAATAAGAGGGTAACAAGCTCCAGTTTAATTTACGGCCCGTAATGTCATACTTACCCTGTAACTACATGAAACAAAAGCATATTTCCCCATGTATTAAAAAAGATTGCAATAGTTCTTTCTACTTGCCTTGGAACAACTTAATCAGTGCACTTTCTCGACAAAATTGCTCCCAAATGTAAGATTGTTGTCTAACATAACAGTGTAAGTACCACTTAGTTCTAAAATACTTACAGTATAATTAAGTTGTTATTTTCCTGATTGTTACCCCTTTATTCCCAAGATTTTACATATTGTTCCCCTATACTTACACATACTTACTGTATAGGTACACTATAATTATCGAAAGTTACACTGTAAATTCGTTGTAATTACGCAGTACTTTCCGGGCCGTAATCTAAAGCGTTACCCAATAAACTGCTTTCAAATGAGACTATACCTAGGGGTTGGTGCTAGCCAACAGGTTAACATGCTAAAACTATTCAGAGAGTTGTCATGATTAAAATGAGGTTACACCAACAATGTTTAAGTGTCAGAGTAAACCACTTTTAGTTCGATCAGGTTATAAAGTTTACAACTTCCATGGAGAGATTACCATAGTTAGATGGTATATAGTTCAACAAAAAAAGAATCCTTTATTTTAAAGAATATGTTTGTATAACAGTGATTTATGCTCAAACAACATGGTATTACCATAGTACATGTTAACAATAAAATGGTACTTTTTTGCTAGTGGAAGAAATGTGCTATAAGGTAAACATTTCAGTGGAATCAACAGTTTATGTTCTGTGGAAATTGAACTCTTTTTGCATGATTTTTATTTATTTATTTTTTTTTCAACCTGTTAAATTCTCACACTGATAAGCCTCACCATGAGGATCACACACAAATGACAATATCTCCGACAAAGCCCTGCGCTCCATCTGATGGCAGTTTACCACAAGCCCACCATGTACATATTCACGCACATATGGTCACATATGCAAAGCATGTGTACTCTGGAAAACCGCCACTACAACAGAACTGTTAATGATTGTTGAGAAGGGAAAGATGTTGTTTGACTCATGCCAGTGGCTTTCTGTTAAAAACCACACAAACTGTTACGTTTATCGTCTAATTAATTAGACCTTGATATATAAAAGAAGAGGCATACAGTTTGGTTTGAAACATAAGTTGTCAAATTACTGTTAACAGTACTGTTGTGTAAAATCAATATTAGATTTTCAATCATGTTGAAGAACTAATTATGATGTTCATCTGAGATCCAAAATGAACATTTTGAAATGAGAAGCTGTATTTTGCATTATTTTTATCCTTCTTGCATATTCCTTGAATATTAGAGATAAACTGTGTAGGTCATAGTGGGACTCTATAAACTTCTTATATAAAGTTCTGATGATAAATATCCCAGTTAAAAGTTACAAGAAGTGTGTGCTCCAACTGATGTTTTGTGGTTTGTATTTGTTATAAGTAAAAAAAAATAAATAAATACTAAAAAGGTTTTGTTCTCTCTATAGACATCAGCTATTGCATGATGTACAACCCTGATGCTCTAACATGTAGAAAATACATCATATAGATGAATGCTGTTTTTATTTCAATATAAATTTTATAAAAGAGCACAGTTTTCACATAAATTTTGTTTATACGTTTATACATTCTTCAAAAACGTTGACAATTTTATTTAGGTTTGTTATAGCCTATTGTCTTTCGTCATTGTGCAAAATATCTTCTTTTTTTTTTCCTAAACTTGTATTCCTTTTCAGTCAGAATAAAAGACTAAAATTCATCATTATGAATTGTTGAAACATTGACTGGATTTAAAATATTCATATTTTCATCAAAAGACAATCTTTGACACACACACAAAAAAACAAAACACTGTCACGTCAGTTTTAGTCAGCGCTGAATATATTATGTGGTCATTTCGGCATTTCTTATATATTTTTCTCAAACCTGATCTTGAAGAGTTTTCAGTTAGTTTTCAATTCTCCCAGTCATTCATCTCCTTCTTCTGACAGATTTCAGTTCTTTATTCTCTGACCACAACTGTCTGTCCATCGGAGGCTTTGCCTGATGAAGACTCAAACGCTGCACTGCCCCCTGTTGTCCTTAGGAATACAAAACAGTCACTTCTTTTAAATAAATGAACAAGATGCATGAATGAACACTGACTAGCAGATGGAGGGAGTGGCATGTCAGCCAGGTCCAATAATAGAGAATAACAGAAGGTTGTCTTGTGTGGTGACTCATGGGTTTGACAACTACACTGGCAAAATGTCCTTTTGATGAGCCAGGAGGACCTTACCGTGGGACTTAATCCTGATATGAGAAATATATAATCATAACAGGGATCACAACCAGAAACCGATTGCATTAGTCTGTCTCTAACTCGTGTTATAGTTCCCTGTTCTTTATTGTAGGACTTAGAATTCAATTTGGCTTTATTTGGTCTTTGATGAAGATCTCACCTTGTGTCAAGACTGATTTAGAATTCTTATGGGTCAAGTACATGTTTCCTGTGGTAGGAAAATGTCTGCACACCACTGTAAACAAAAGCACCCTCAGGTGCCACACTGCATAGTACCTGCCCTGGAGGAAAGAAACTTATTGTATTGTTTACCTTATTGTAAAATGTTACCCAAAAACTGTTTTCAATAAGAAATGTTTTTTGAGGACCAAAGTTTTCTGCTCCTGAGTCTGCTTTTTGCGCTTTGGCTACCACAAAACCTTACAGAAGAACTTATCTAAAAGTGATAAGAGAAAGAGAGAGAGAGAGAGAGAACTGTGCTACAAAATGGATGCTCACTGGAGGAGTAGGTTGAAGAGTTCTTGGAGTTTTACCATGAGGCCCGGTGGGATCATGAGGCACTCAATTACCTCTTCTGGAGCAGGTTGGATGGCATCTTGGGACAGATGCTGCAATTGAAGAAGGGTCCCCTAATCGATAGGTGTAATAGATTACCCCTTATGGGTGTGTGGATTCTCCTTCACCATGGGAGTTGTGAGGAGGACAACATCCACTCCGACTCCCCTGAGCCAGTACCACCTCCAGCAGCATTCTCCCTGCCCGCTCCAGACCAGAAGACTCATCATAAGAGTCCGGAGCTTCTCGCAGAGGCTGAAACAACTTCCGGAGCCAGAAGAGTGCTATGGCTTATTGATTTGTGTACCACAGAGCCAGTCCCCACCCCGAACTCTCTCTTCCTCAGCCTGTCCCATCGGGCTTTTTGGAAGAACTGGTCCCATCTGGTAACCTCCCTTCCCCATTGCCACCCCCTCCACTGGCTCCGTCCACTTCCCTGAATCCACCTCTCTGCTGGTGCCATTCAGCTCCTCAGCTCCAACCTCCCTGCTGGCTCCCTCCAGCTCTTCAGCTCCACCTCAGGCCTCTCTAACACCATCCTGGCCTTGTGGGGCAGATTCCCTGGCTGCATCTTGGACCTCTGGGCACATGACTCTACCTCTGTCTGTTAGTCCCTCGGCTCAGCCTTGGATTCACGCTCCCTTGGCTCCACTGTGGTCCGTCATTACTCGTACTCCCTCAATCCTCTGGCTCAAACTTGGTCCATCATCATCCTGTTTCTGCCATGGACTTCCGGGCCTCCGGCAGCCCTCCACCCCTTTAGCTCCCCTCCGGCTGCTTCATTGTCCTTGCTCGCTCTGGTGTCACCACCATCTCCACCTCCAGACCTGAGGCCTCACCTTGGTCCCCCAAACCTATGGTGTCGCCCTAGATCATCATCCTCTCAGCTCTGCCTGGGTCTCCATCTCTCCACCTCCATCAGTCAGTCCGCTGGTGCTGCCTGGACCCATCGCCAAGGCTCCACCCTGGTTCATCCCTCCATTGGCTTCGCCTGGGTGTCTCCCCCTACCGGCTTCTCCAGGTCCCCATCTGGTACCAGCTGCTCACCCACCTCCTAAACCACCTCCCTCCCTCCACTGTTGGACTTTCTGGTACGGCGCCTTCCGGGAGGGGGGAGTAATGTAAGAGTTATGTTCATTTAGTAGTCATTTTGTTCTTGTGCTTCTGTTTCTTGTATTCCATTTCAGTTTAGTATCTGATTACTCGCTAGTTAGTTGCCTTAGTTACTGATTAGTTTCACCTGTGTCTCATCTAGTTTCCTTTGTTTGCTCTATGTATTTAAAGCCCTGTGTTTCAGTTACTCCTTGTCAGTTCTTGTTTGTTCATGTGTGGTATGAACAACTTCTTGTTATTTATTCTCCATGCATCTCCTGCATGTTTTGTTAATTTAAATAAATACTGTTTTTGTTTTCCCTCCCGAGTCTTCTTTGTGCGCTTTAACTACCACACCACCTTACACAAATGAACTGAAAGTAATATCAACTATTACTTTTTTGTGACTCATTATATTGTTAGTTCTTCATAAATTGCATTACAAACACATTATTTCCGTGAAGACACCAGCCTTAGAATTAAACATGCATGTGATATGGCCATGTGACAAATGTAGCATACTGCTGTATTAAATGTTTATTGCTGCACAAACAGTATCTCGCCAGTACTGTAGAGGCTGAAGATGACTTTGAAGCTGTGGTTGTAAGTATGGTAAAATTAATATGAGCAGCACGTTTTCCATCATTTTGACTGTGACTCAATTTCACATCATTATTTTTGTCCGCCTGCAAATGGAATTAGTTGATGAAATACAGATGTGACTGTAAATAATATTGTCTATTCAAAAGACATATAAATGAGACCCCCAGAGATGCATAGCTACTGAAGATCAGGGGTGTGTGTGTGTTTGTGTGTGGAGGAGAGCAGACCAGATGGTCACAGGCTTCTACAGATCCATCTTCAGATTTTTCCATCTCGACTGAGACTCTGTTCTGTTTTCTCGTTTTCCTTGTATTGGTTGCTTTCCTCATGGCCTGGCTGATCTACACCTCTCTGGAGCTAGTCATCGCCGTGGCTTGCTGCCTGGGGAACGTGCTGGTGGTTTGGGCCGTGTGTTTGACGCAGACTTTCCGTCAGCCTACCTTCTGTTTTGTGGCATCTCTGGCTGTGGCAGATTTCCTGGTTGGGTCGGTGGCAGTGCCACTGGCTGTGCTGGTGGACGGGTGGGTGGAGATCCCATTCCAGGCCTGTCTGGCGGTCAGTTGTGTGGTGTTGGTGCTGACCCAAGCATCTGTGTTGTCTCTTTTGGCTATTGCTGTGGACCGGTACCTGCGGGTATCAATACCTCTCAGGTAAGAAATTTTGGCAACATTATGTTAACAGTGAGAACCAGCAAACACATTATGCCTTCACGCCATGTCATTATTACCATAGTCTCGAGATGACAACACAAGATTTCCATCTTACAAGCTGTAATTACGAGCTTTACAAGGAAGTGAACGCTTTTTACAAGTTGAAATCTCGTAATTACAACATGGCGTGAAGGCACCTAGAGTTTCTAGTCAGTCTGAGATCATCTTATCTTGTTTATATTGTAGGGTGACCATATGCGCCATTCTCCCAGGACGCATCCTGTCCAGGATTTCTAAATTGCCTAAAATGGCTTGAGCCCTTGCCTCTTTAATTGTGAAAGTGGTCATATCGATGTGCCCCCGGAACGCGATTTCTACACGGAGGTCTGTGCAAGCCACTGTTCTTATTGACATTCTTCATGCAATGCATTAAAATGTTGTCGTATTTGCAATGCTTTGACTGTTCTCTGTAGATCCAGCCTTCTTGCAAGCCACGATCGGTTGATTATGTATAATGCATGCTATTGGTCAAATTATTTTTCAGTCGTTATCTTCCGCAAATATGAAAACAAAACCAAAACTGGGACATTTTATGCAACTTAGAAATCCTGGACAGGACGCGTCCTGGGAGAATGGCGCATATGGTCACCCTATTATATTGTATCATATAATGTGTCCAGGGTTTTGGAAATTAACTTTTTCACTCACCAGCCAATTTGGCTACTATAATTTTAAAGTCAACATGAAACGGAAGTTACAGTAGTCTTTTTTTCCCTATTTTAATGTATATCTGTATAAAACGGTTTCACGAATAAGAAAACACTGCCCTCGCACCAGTAAACATGCCAAAGAGATGGCGCTGCAAGAGGGAGGGGAAATTATTTAGAAGCTATTTAGTGTATTCAATTCTACACTTACGTGCTATGGTGTTTGCCTGTGCATATAACTTATAACACTGTCTGTATATGTCATCATCATCATTCATATCATCTGCAATACAATGACCAAGGTATTTAATCTTTTTACAGACCTCAAGACAATTATTAGCTAGCGTGAACACAGGAAAATTAAGCAATTTATCCTGTTTCGTTCTGCATATTAAAACAGCACTTTTGCTGGAATTGTATTTTATATCAAATTCCACCCCATAATCAGAGCATATATTAAGAAGCTCCTGCTGCCCAGCACTACTCGGACTAAAAATAACAAGGTCATCTGCATACATAAGATGATTCACCAGGATGCCACCAATCATACAGCCAGTGTTGCAACCATTAAGTCTCCTTGACAGTTCATCCATATATAAATCAAATAAGACAGGGGACAAGATTCCTCCCTGCCTAACACCATTGGACACTCTAAAGGGGGCAGATATGCTACCCCCCCCCATTTGATATGCATCTGCTGGTGGGCATACCAATAGGCAAGAACCCTCACAATATGCAGGGACTCCCTGCTGTTTGTGATTCACTCGATCAAATGCTTTGGAGGCATCAATAAAACACATGAGAATAGTGGAATTTTTAGACTTATACAAATTCACTATTTCCTTGAGAGCATAAATACACATGTCTGTGCCATGGTTTGGCTTAAATCCAAACTGATTATCCAAGGAAGAGATATACCCACTCACTCTATCAAGGAGGATTCTTTCCATTACCTTGGATAACATACTGGCCAATGCTATAGGTCTATAATTATCCAGGCAGCCAACTTTTCCAACTTTGTCCTTAATAACTGGGACAAGCAGAATAGATAACATTTAATCTGGAAGTATGCCATGTATTGAAGCTTCTCCTTCATTGATGGCCATTATACCCGTTTTCACTCCCAAGGCTTGCCATACCCTTCTTCGCGTCAGTATATTGACTGCAGATGTTTCTTATTGAAAGCTATTTGTTATCAGCACTCAGCAGCGTCGCAACATAGACGCTAGAGGGCGCAAAAGTGTTGGATATGCGGCATTTCTCCAAGTCCATTTATCGGACGACGTCGCCTACGGAATGAAACCCTGATGGCGATGGAAAGTGAAAGAACATAGTCATAACCCGCCAAATTGGCTAGTGAGGTCATACCCGTCACGGTTGATTTTCATCCGCATTTGGCGGGTTGGCTTGTGTTTATTTGAAACACTGAATGTGTCATTAAGTTTACAAACGCGTGTCATGGAAAGTGTTACTTTCATTAGCAACATGCCTGCGAGTCATTTAATTGTTAGTTATTCAGTCCAAAATGAAAACTGTCATTTACCAACTCAGGACATCTCGGCGAATTGTACATAAATAATGTAAAAGCAAATGAAATGTTCTTCGTTCACGGTTTAATACATATGATGACTAAATAAACAATCCACAAACTAACCTGCTAATGTTAGGTATAGTGTCAAATCTATTGTAACCTACTGTTTGTTTGTTTGTTGTTGTTTTAATCTAACAAATTCTTCCTTTTTCTTCCTTGTTAGGAGCTTCATAGCCTCTTTCTTTTTATGGAAAATAACAACATTAACATTTCGGAGATAATGACATAAGGGTAAATAAAAGAGAGTTTTCATTTTTGGGAGAACTGGCCATTTATTTATAAGACATTTCAATTAGCAAGAGATACAACTGAAGTTTGCACTTGTTACACTCACTGAAAACACTATACAAATAGAAAGCTTTTAATTTCACAGTTTCTAGTTTTTATAACATACAAAGGTCTTGCAGTGTTCACGTTCTGTTTTTGTTTGTCTTAGAGGCTCCATAAACAGTGTTCTCACACTTCTTATACTGCATTTATCGAAACAATATGGCACTTGTTGACCGTATTCCCAACTGACACATAAACAGATGTTTTTCCCACATCCAGAGCTCAATGAGAAACACATAATAATCACCCCAAACATTAAATCAGGTATCAAGCCTGGTATTAACAGTGACGAGTCAAATGTCATGATTAAATATCAATATTAATTCATTAAATATTGTTTGTGGTTTAGCATTTTGGAGTACAAGAAGTACTATATCAGAATGCTTAAGTTACCCTTACTCAATAAAGTACACTTTATTGTATTGAATGTGCTTGTGTACTTATAGTTCTTAAAAATACACTTTTAAGATTTTATTTGCAGATAATATAATACTGTACACTTTAATGACTATGTTTCTTAACACATTTAAGTACAATTTTATAAAGTGCACTTTGTAATAATGTAAAGTTAATGTTTAACATTTAAGTACATTTTAAATCATTGTTTTAGTAATCTTTTGTCGTGCTTTAAAGAAGTACACATATTTTGATGTGTTGACTATCAAGTACTTAACGTGCTTTAGTATGTTAAGTTTAACTGTTGTGTATTATTTGACATTACATTATAGTTAATATATTTTATGTGCACTAAATTGCAACTTCCTCATTGCAAATGTGAAATTACAAATATATTTAAATACATGACATACAAGTTTCACTAGAAAAGTATATATTTTAGTTTACCATAAATGCTTGTCAGTACATTCAGCAGTACACTTTAATCATACAGTATATCAAAAACAATAGAAGTAATTATGAAATTACATGTAAATATGTACTTAAGTCCTGTTTAAGTGAGTCAAAAAGCACTAATTGCATTGAATAGAAATTTAAACAATAACAGATTTCCATTTAATTGTAAATAACATACATTTAAGTGTCCGAAAACATTGCATGCAGTTTGCGCTTAGTTTGCAAATATATCAAAGTTAACTTCTTTTCCACAACGGTGGTATAGATTGAGGTTAAGTGTGTGTCCCACTGTCAATTGAACAAATGCTCTGTGATTGCAGGTACAAAGAGATCGCCAGCGAGCAGCGCTCATGGGCTGCGGTAGTCCTGTGCTGGTTGATATCCTGTCTGCTGGGTTTCACCCCTCTCTTTGGTTGGAACAACGGCCATTCCCTGTCCTCCCCTGTCCTTAACTCTTCCCATATCAACTGCACCTTCTTAGCGGTCATCTCGCTGCCCTATATGGTCTACTTCAACTACCTGGGCTGCATCCTGCTCCCCTTGGCAGCCATGACTCTTCTTTACGCTCTGGTCTTCTACAGTCTCCGGAAACGCCTCCGGAGGGAAGACGAGACTTTGGCGGCCGGTGGATCTAAACTAAGGGCTTTTCTAATCAAGGAGAAGAGGCTGGCACGTTCTCTGACTCTGGTTCTCCTGCTATTTGCAGCATGTTGGATGCCTCTGCATCTCATGAATTGTGTGCTGCTTTCAACGGGCCCACAAGGCGTCCCACAGATCGCTTTCTACGCAGGAATACTCCTCTCTCATGCCAACTCGGCGGTGAACCCTGTGGTCTACGCCTTTCGGATCACAAAGATCAGGGAGGCCTACCTGGAGATCTGGAGACGGTATATTCTCTGCTGGAGAAGACAAAGAGACATATCAATTTCCTCGTGGAGATCCCAGCCTGGAGAACAGAATGCTGGGCATCAAACCACATCGAAACCACTGGGTCATGAATCAGGCAACTAAATTTCACTGTGTAATACATTTCTGAAAGGATCTCTGAATGACGGCAGGGATCCGGGCTAACTTTTCTTACTAGGAGCCCTGTAGTTCCTTACTGAAAATTTTAGGAGCACAAGATTTATGGGCAAATCTTTAATCGGTCCTTCGTGGACACTAGAGGGCACCCATAGGAAATGAATGGGTGAAACTATAGTTCAGAGCAATTTTTTTTCATTTGTCCAATAAAAATCAATAATTCCAAGACAATGGAATCAAAGTCAGGTTAGTCTTGTTAGGTATATTGTTAGGTTTATTGTAAATGGTTTATTCTTACCTGTTTGGTAGCATTTACTTTTTTGAGTTATTGAAATTTGATGGTTTTGGTTAGAAATAAATGAATACTATGTCTCCTACTTTGTCTTTTCCTTATAGCATGGTCATATTTGTCTGTAAGCATATTTTGGTATTTTTGTATAGTCTCACCCAACACAAATGTTTTTTTAAATATTCTACAATTTTAACTTGTGATAAAATCTAAAACTTAGGAGGTTAAGTTTGTTAATGTAAACATTGGTTTATTGATTTCAGCCTATATGAAGCCAGTGAGTACTACAGCCATCTAGTGGGCATTGATATATGACATTTATTCATGTAATTGCTATTTTTATACCAACATATCTCACCAGATGTCGCCAGCATATGCCAAATTTTGAGGTTTTGGCTGTCTCAACTTACTGGAATTAATATTTTTTCTAAAGTAAAGTAGAAAAAAAATTATAACAAAAATAAGCATATTTTACATGAAGTTCAATGGAGTAATTATCATTTTAGAGTTGAATAAGCTCAAAAATACAAAATACATAAATAAATAAAAATCACAAAATAAATGCATAAATTGAGTGTTTTTACTTTAGTGAAGATAGTGTTATGAGATTTATTAAAAAATAAAATAAAATGGGCTCACACCTATGACATTTGTGCCCAAATTTGTCCATGAAGGACCCATTAAGAACTGCTCTAATGAAGGATGCTTCAGGGTTAAATCGACCTGCAACACAATTATTCACATTTAGAGCTTTGGACTGCTGGGAAAAAGTTGTGAAAGTCCTTGAAAAGTGTTTGAATTTCTCCCTCAAATGGTTGTACGAACCCTGAAATGAATAATGTAAAAACATTTATAAAAACATTTGTTTATTTATTTATTTTTTTGCCATAAATTTGACAGGATAGACTCTCAGTTGTTGATATGAAAACTCAAATAAGGCTGACAACCTTGTTATGGACAAAAAAGGGAGCAATTACAATTGAGTTACCTCTGAAAATGACTATTATACTGTTCTCACATATTTGTTATATATTGAGTTTTTTATTATACATATGAAGAATTTATTATACACTGCTCAAAAAAATTAAAGGAACACTTTGAAAACATCTCAGATCTCAATGGGAAAAATATCATGCTGGATATCTAAACTGATATGGACTGGGTAATGTGTTAGGTATAAAAGGATGCCACACCGTTTGATGGAAATTAAAATGATCAACCTACAGAGGACTGAATTCAAAGACACCCTGAAAATCAAAGTGAAAAAATGATGCAGCAGGCTAATCCATTTTGCTGACATTTCATTTCAGCAACTCAAAATGGAACTCAGTAGTTTTTATGGCCCCCAAGTGCTTGTATGCATGCCTGACAACGTCGTGGCATGCTCCTAATGAGATGATGGATGGTGTCCTGGGGTATTTCCACCCAGATCTGGACCAGGGCATCACTGAGCTCCTGGACAGTCTGAGATGCGACCTGGCGGCGTTGGATGGACCGAAACATAATGTCCCAGAGGTGTTCTATTGGATTTAGGTCAGGCGAGTGTGGGGGCCATTCAATGGTATCAATTCCTTCATCCTCCAGGAACTGCCTGCATACTCTCGCCACATGAGGCCGGGCATTGTCATGCACCAGGAGGAACCCAGGAACCACTGCACCAGCATAGGGTCTGACAACGGGTCCAAGGATTTCATCCCGATACCTAATGGCAGTCAGGGTGTCATTGTCTAGCCTGTAGAGATCTGTGCGTCTCTCCATGGATATGCCTCCCCAGACCATCACTGACCCTCCACCAAACCGGTCAAGCTGAACGATGTCACAGGCAGCATAACGTTCTCCAGGGCTTCTCCAGACCCTTTCACGTCTGTCACATGTGCATAGGGTGAACCTGCTCTCATCTGTGAAAAGCACAGGGCGCCAGTGGCGGACCTGCCAATTCTGGTGTTCAATGGCAAATGCCAATTCGGCTCCTTGGTGCCGGGCAGTGAGCACAGGGCCCACTAGAGCAGTGGTTCTCAAACCTGTCCTGGGGACCCCCCACCACTGCACTTCATAAGACACACCCAATTCAACTCTTGCAGTCTCTACTAATTAGCTGATGACTTAATTCAGGCGTGTTAGATGAGGGAGACATGCAAAATGTGCAGTGGTGAGGGGTCCCCAGGACAGGTTTGAGAACCACTGCACTAGAGGATGTCGGGCCCTCAGGCCACCCTCATGAAGTCTGTTTCTGATTGTTTGGTTAAAGACATTCACACCTGTGGCCTGCTGGAGGTCATTTTGTAGGGCTCTGGCAGTGCTCATCCTGTTCCTCCTTGCACAAAGGAGCAGATACCAGTCCTGCTGATGGGTTAAGGACCTTCTACGGCCCTGACCAGCTCTCCTAGAGTAACTGCCTGTCTCCTGGAATCTCCTCCATGCTCTTGAGACTGTGCTGGGAGACACAGCAAACCTTCTGGCAATGACACGTATTGATGTGCCATCCTGGAGGAGTTGGACTGCCTGTGCAACCTCTGTAGGGTCCAGGTATCACCAAATGCAAAACTAGTGAAAAACAGTCAGAAAAGATGAGTAGGGAAAACAATGTCAGTGGCATTTAAAACCATGTAACCTGTAAAACCATTACTGTTTTGGGGGTCGTCTCATTGTTGCACCTGTTGTTAATTTCATTAACACCAACGCAGCTGAAACTGATTAACAACCCCCTCTGCTACTTAAAGGGTTAGTTCACCCAAAAATGAAAATAATGCATTTATTACTCACCCTCATGTCGTTCTCCACCCCTAAGACCGTCGTTCATCTTCGGAACACAAATTAAGATATTTTTGATTAAATCCGATGGCTCAGCGAGGCCTGCATAGACAGCAATGGTACTTCCTCTCTCAACATCCATAAAGGTACTAAAAACATATTTAAATCAGTTCATGTGAGTTCAGTGGTTCTACCTTAATATTATTTTTTTTGTGCGCCAAAACCCCCCAAAAATAACGACCTTTTAAAATATCTAGTAATGGCAGATTTAAAAAAAACTTTACGAATCAAATCAGTAGTTCGGAGCACCAAAGTCACGTGATTTCAGCAGTTTGGCGGTTGATTCGACTCAAAAGATTCATAATGTAATGTCATAAGCAGTGTTTTGAAATCGGCCATCACTAAATATTGTTAAGAAGTCGTTATTTTGCTTTTTTGGCACACAAAAATATTCTTGTCACTTTATAATATTAAGATAGAACCACTGAACTCACATGAACTGATTTAAATATGTTTTTAGTACCTTTATGGATCTTGAGAAAGGAAGTACCATTGCTGTCTATGCAGGCCTCGCTGAGCCATCGGATTTAATCAAAAATATCTTAATTTGTGTTCCGAAGATGAACGAAGGTCTTACGGGTAATAAATTACATTATTTTCATTTTTGGGTGAACTAACCCTTTAACTGACCAGATCAATATCCCATGAGTTTAACTGACTGGATGCTATTCTCTAATTAATAAGTGTTCCTTTCATTTTTTTCTTTAGCAGTGTACAAATTCAGATATTATATTATACATATTAAGAGTAGCCTATAGTTTGGGCCTAAAACTTTTTACCACACCTGCCAATGGCCGGTGACTTAAAGCTGCAGTAGGGAGTTTTTAGAAAACGTTGACTTAGCCTGAAAATTTGAACAAGCACAACTCACAGGTCACTCCTCCTTGCTCTCTGCTGCGCTACAGCCCTCCCTCCACAGCTCCTCCCCCATCACAACGGAGCCTCAAAACATTACGTATTTTGCAATACATGTAATGTAACTATATGACGTTGCAAAGATAATATAACGGTAACTAACGTTACAGTATGCAAAGGACCACCCAGAAATCTACAAGAAACCATGCCATACATAATTTGTCAGGCCTGTTTTGAAATTATCTTAGTTGTGTAGTTCTTAAAAAATGAAACAAATCAAGCAGGGATACTTACTTGTCAAGCAGAAATGTGGCTAACTCTGCATCGGTTTTTAATACTTTCGGGAAACGTAGCTCCCTCCACCTCGGAAAAGCCGCTCCGATATTTACCCTCGTTTTATTTCGGGCTCTATCTAATTCTTTCTTTTTGGCTTTTTTATCATCGTCATCTGTCTTTTTCCTTTTACCCGTCTTTATTTTATGAGCAGGTGCCACTCGAGGAATTGGCAGTTTGGATTGTTTGTCCGCCATAAGCAAAGCTGCGGGTAATCTTGAATTTGAACGCCTGTACGCGCTGTGCATGAGAGGGGTGTGATCAGCGCGCACAAGAGCTTGATTGACACTACTAAGACACTCCTCCTGGCTCTGATTGGTTGTTTCTTACCGGGAGCGGTGTATTTCTGCAAATGGCAATAGGACCACTGGGAGGAGCCAGAGGAGCTTGATTTTTTCACAGATTATCTGTCTCATATTCTACTGTCAGGACATAATGACAGGTTTAACAAATATGTAAAAAATACATTTTTACAAAAGTTACCTACTGCAGCTTTAAGAAAATTTACAAGCCAAAACTTTTTTTTTATTTTTTTTTACCAGCCATGAACAAAAACAGGCAGTTATGACACCAATATTTTAAATGCCAGTTGTTCACAATTGTCTATTTCTATTTCAATTCCACAGCTAAAACTACTAGCTTAAATAATATAATTTTAATAATAAAATAATAATCAAATTACAAGCAATAGCACAAATAAATATAATACAACAAATATACAAATGAAATAAATACTGTTTTTCAGGCAGGTCTAACAGTAGTTTGCAGGAATAGAAATTTAATAAATTAGTCTAATCAAATAAATAACACTGCGTAGTCTTTATATCCTCTTAAAGTTCAAAAGCAGTGAGTATTTTTTTTTTCCCCTTTGTTGTCTGGTTAACAATAAAAACGCAGAAAGCAGCAGGAATATTAGGATGCTGTCACTTTAAGAGCGAATGCACGCACGGATCATGGGGCTTTCTCAACTGAAGACATAACCATCTATCGGACTATGTTTAGGATACTCCCGGTTCAAGCACAGGAAGTCATGACAGAGCTAGAGCTCAACTTAGTATTTGCACGCTGTCTGAGCGGGTTTCAGGGCGCGCTTTGGATGTTTCGGATGTTGAACTTCCCACATAGCGCGTGAGTATTTAATTCCCTCTCGTGTGTTCTAGAGCTTGAATATTTACAGTGGAAAGGCTTAAACTTTCGTGATGATGCAGTACTGACCGTCAGCTGTACAGAACCTCGATCACATGTGTTTAATCTCATGTTCTCACAACATTGCATTGTTAGAATTCATAAATGTTACCGGACATCTGATTTTCCCACTATTGTACTTGCATTTGGCGCTTGGCGAGTGTTAATTTTAGAGTTCGGTAAAGTTGGTTTTATATTCGCACATTCGGACATCCGTATTCAATAGCTTGTTAACCACACTACATTGGACATTCAGTGGACATTCACAAGTAAATATGCCATTAAAACAATACTTGCCTATTTTGATCGACTGAAAAATGTTGTAAGTTGACAATCGTTGGTTGTCAATATCATGTCGCTGCTTAAAATTCGCAAACATTAATTTATTGCACATTTATTGGAAAGTCTTAATTTATCAGAAGTCCGAATGTGCGAATATAAAACCAACTTTACCGAAGTTAATTTTAGGACCTGCAAGTTTGTCTCTGAACTTTATATATGTTTATATATACTTTAAATACATGTTTGTTTAATGATTGTGTGGTTAGCGTTGGATGCCTTTGTAGTTTTTTTTTGTTTTTTTTTTTTTGACGTGATTCATGCGTTCGGTTAACGGTTGTAACATGCAGGGCTTAATACTGCCTTCACGTGCACTCGGAATTTCCTAGGTAAAAATTACACATGAACGCCCTCAAATTTCGAAGACTTCGGTAAAGTTGGTTTTATATTCGCACATTCGGACATCCGTATTCAATAGCTTGTTAATCACACTACATTGGACATTCAGTGGACATTCACAAGTAAATATGCCATTAAAACAATACTTGCCTATTTTGATCGACTGTGAAAAATGTTGTAAGTTGACAATCGTTGGTTGTCAATATCATGTCGCTGCTTAAAATTCGCAAACATTAATTTATTGCACATTTATTGGAAAGTCTGAATTTATCAGAAGTCCGAATGTGCGAATATAAAACCAACTTTACCGAAGTATTTCGAAGTGGGAATGATCAAATTTCCAATAGCACATGAAGGCAGCATTAGACTGAAGATATATGGTGATATTTGTGCACGTGATATTTAAAGACTCCCTGTGGTGAAAATCAAGTTTTTAATGTTGTTTATATGTCTATGTAGTGTTTTTAATATGCTTTAAGACAAACCATGTGCAAATACATAAGTCAGCACCATTGCTGAGTATTTTATGTTTGAAACTGCAGTAAACCAAGACAGACAAAAACCCGCGGTTTGAAATCGGTGGTGTTTGTGACGTCACAGACTACCTTGTAACCAATCACAACAAGGTGCTGACAGGCTGACAGGCATATTATTAACTATGACTGCTCTGAAGCAGGAAAATCTCCAGAGAAGCCAGGTTATCCCGGTATATATTTTCTGTTGATATGAAAAATTGTGTAGATTTATCAATATATTACGATATTATGATGAACTATATGCCTTTCTCCACTGACTTTCTGAGTTGTTCAAAGCGTTTGTAAGGATACTGATTGTTATGGCAGCTGTCTGACTCTGTCTGAGATGAAGAACAGGAACGGTGTGTGTAACATTAGCAACACATTATTAGCTGTTTGATAACATAGTCAAGCAAAAGGCTAATTATATTAATTCATATTAATTAATGACAGAACCGTCGCAAGGTCTGTGCCAAGTATGCGAGCGCATAGGGGCTCGCGCCAAAGTAAAGTGACAGCTGACTTGAAGTAAAGCCAGTAAAGTTCATGTTTTTGTCCTTCGAAATATTTGAATACTATAAAACATAGCTAAAACAATATTGTTCTGAGCGTGTGCGTGTGACCATGATTCATGTGCATACAGTGGGTACGGAAAGTATTTACATTTTTAAATACATTTTTCACTCTTTGTTATATTGCAGCCATTTGCTAAAATCATTTGTTCATTTTTTTTCCTCATTAATGTACACACAGCACCCCATATTGACAGAAAAACACTGAAGCATGGTGGTGGCAGCATCATGCTGTGGGGGTGTTTTTCAGCTGCAGGGACAGGACGACTGGTTGCAATTGAGGGAAAGATGAATGCGGCCAAGAACAGGGATATCCTGGACAAAAACCTACTCCAGAGTGCTCAGGACCTCAGACTGGGCCGAAGGTTTACCTTCCAACAAGACAATGACCCTAAGCACACAGCTAAAATAACAAAGGAGTGGCTTCACAACAACTCCGTGACTGTTCTTGAATGGCCCAGCCAGAGCCCTGACTTAAACCCAATTGAGCATCTCTGGAGAGAACTAAAAATAGCTGTCCACCAACGTTTACCATCCAACCTGACAGAACTGGAGAGGATCTGCAAGGAGGAATGGCAGAGGATCCCCAAATCCAGGTGTGAAAAACTTGTTGCATCTTTCCCAAAAAGACTCATGGCTGTATTAGATCAAAAGGGTGCTTCTACTAAATACTGAGCAAAGGGTCTGAATACTTTTTCTTTTTTAATAAATCTGCAAAAATGTCAACAATTCTGTGTTTTTCTGTCAATATGGGGTGATGTGTGTACATTGAGGAAAAAAAATGAACTTAAATGATTTTAGCAAATGGCTGCAATATAAAAAAGAGTGAAAAATTTAAGGAGGTCTGAATACTTTCCGTACCCACTGTATGTCAGTCAGTGTGGAATCACACGCCAAGTTCTGAGAGAGCAATTCAGTCCATTATACATTTTAGCCTACCTGATAACTTCAAGTAAATACGCTGGAAGTCCGCGCTCATTCAAGGATGTGCATTTGTTTCATGTACGGACAAGGCATGGGCGCCTGCAGGATTTCATCTGAATGTTTTTTTAAATCTGAAAACTAAAAGCAACGAAATTGTCAAACATCCATTTAGCGCATGTTTAGAGGAAAACGGCTGAGCGGGTGGAGGCGGGGCTAATTTGCATATTAATTTATCTGTGTATATTAAATGAGACAAAGGTGTACAAGCTATTTTAAGGCATGAAGACATTTTTTTTCACTTTAATTTTTTTTAAAATGTCATTTTGGTGATCAAAGATGAGTTTTAAGGGATAAAATAATTGACTACAGGGGGACTTTAACGCGTTTCATTTGTTGCCAACCGACTTTGAGAGAAAAATGGTGTTTATGATGGTAGTTTATCAAATGAAGAATATGACTAACCTTATTAGAGGATGTTGACTGAAGAGTTTTGCATCAGTTAGCTTCTTAGTATTGGTGTGCCGTTGTTGTATAACGTGTATTATTAAGTAATATACTGTGTTCTAAGAAATATGTATACTGTATTGTATAGGTACATTTTCAATCATATTCAGTGGGATGTCACTGACTGTTTGTTTCCAGACTAAATATAAATGTATCCTTTCACAAGGTAAAGGTAAACTATGTAAATGATTTGTTCAAAATTAACACAAAGTCAATACATCATCAATCCTTCTTCCAAAACGTGTTTTTGTCTTAGCGTACATACGTCACTCGCTCGTGTGTGTCTCATCATATCCGTAAATGGAGTAAAGTTGCTCTGGCTACATTGACGCGTGTCTGGTGTGGGAGTGGCAGAGGTTAGTTGTCACAACGAGTGAGAAAGATTGACATGGAGAAGCTAAATCCACAACCTCCGGAGAATCGCCTGTTTTAAACAAACACCGAAAAGAGGAGAGTCTGCTGACAAAAAGAGAACGCAACAGAGCTCGTAATAAAACAAGAATCAACATTGTTTTGGCTTTTTGGGGATGGCGAGAATTGAGTGATTAGAATTGTTGTAAAAGCGACACAAAGGGTGTTTTATTACGCAACAGGTGAGTAAGGTGTTTTATTGAACAGATAAATTGTCATGTAGCTCTCTAATAGAGTTCATTGTAAAGCATGATCTATTGTAAAGGGTCTTTTCATTATGATTGTTGCTGGAATTTATTTTCGAGGAAGTACCGTGTCTATTAATGTGTAAAGTTACAGTAATATCTTCAGCTAATCAGCTTGAGATCCTTTCCATCTAAACTGGTTTTATCTGTTAATCCTAACAGTGAATGTTTTATGATCAGTGGGATAATCATATTCATCTGCAGAGTCACGCAGAATCAAAGCACAACCAAAACAATGTTCTTCTGCAAAAATGCATACAGTTTTGTTTTTTTAACCGCTAGAGGGCCAAAAGTTACAGTGTACCTTTAAATATAATTTTCACTCATAAAACCATATTTTATAAATTGTTCAAGAATTATTTGTGACTGTGATTATGAGTATTTCTAAAGCTCTGATCTTTTATGCAAATGAAGGCTCCTGAAACTACATGCCTACAAAATACTACCCATGGTTATACATTTTTTTATACCTTTTACAAGGTTTGCACAACAAACATACAGTATATGTTACCTTCTAACTGCTGCTAAATTAGACTGCCTTCATGCAAGATAACTGTGTTATATATAAACTGCAAAACATCAACTTTAAATGAAAAGAAAATCAAAAAATGTGTTGAACAAAATTATTTTATTAATAGAACAACAACATATTATGCATATTGTGCAGTTATATATATTTTTCCATTCACAGAACAAGGTCATATAATGCATTGTCTGATTGAAACTGAATTTCCTGTTATGATGTGTGAAAATCCTGTTTCATCACAAGCCAACAGAACAGCTAAATGATTGATTAAGCCATAAATCTGAGCTCAGTAAATCTCATTTAATATGATTTTTCTCTTCAGATGTAATGCTAGATCAGCATGTTAAGCTGACCGAGACAGATGTTGTTCAGGCTTGTTAGGTAAAATGTTAGGCCTGTTTCACAACACACACACACACACACACACACCAACAGGTTTGTTTTGCTATCTTAGTGGGGACTCTCCATAGGCGTAATGGTTTTTATACTGTACAAACTGTATTTTCTATCCCCCTACACTACCCCTATCCCTAAACCTAACCATCACAGGAAACATTCTGCATTTTTACATTTTCAAAAAAACATCATTTAGTATGTTTATTAATCCATTTCCCTCGTGGGGACCGCTGGCTGGGCCCCACGATGTAGGTGATCTCAGGTTTTTATTACATCGTGGGGACATTTGGTCCCCACGATGTAATATAAACAAGAACACACACACACACACACACACAGAGACAGAGACAGGCCTGTTTACACCAAGATCGATAACTGTAATGATAAATGTCCACACCAGCAGACAATATTGTTCTGCAGTTTTGTCGTCTGTCACTTTAAATTGTCAAGTTCTTTAAAGTTAGGATAGACTCTGATTGGCTGTCAGTGTTTTTATTGTTTATCAGCTCAAAAAAATCATTCTGAAAGTGATTCCAACAATATCGGGCCTCAAGAGTTGTGTTGTGCTTTCAAACTCAAGGTGCTTTCTGCTGCTGTATACACTAGGCTACAGAAAATAAAGAGATTTCTGAATTTAATAATGACCATAACTTTTAAAATGATTTGTTGAGTGGGCCACTGAGAACTGTTTCAATATTGATCATCATTAAATCAACACTGGGGTCGGTAAGATGTTTTTATTTTAATCTTCTGCTCACCAAGGCTGCATTTATTTGATTAAAAAAAATACAGTAAAAACTGTAATATTGTGAAATATTATTACAATTTAAAATGGCTGTTTTCTATGTGAATATATTGTTAAATGCAATTTATTCCTGTGATCAAAGCTGAATTTTCAGCATCATTACTCCAGTCTTCAGTGACACATGATCCTTCAGAAATCAATCTAATATGCTGATTTGATGCTCAAGAAACATTTATTATTATTATCAATGTTGAAAACAGTTGTGCTGCGTAACATTTTTGTGGAAACCATTTTTTTTTTCCCCAGAATTTAATGAATAGTAATGTTCTAAATGTCTTTACTGTCGCTTTTAAGCATCCTTGAAATTCTTTTAAAAAATCGTACTGTCTCCAAATTTTAGAACCGCAGTGTAATTTACATGAGGTTCTGCATCTAAATGTTTATTAATCTACACGTTCAGAGATACTGAAGAGAAAGTGTTTATTTTGTTGGAAGTTTGCTCCATTAATTGGCTTCTTCTCAAAAGTCTATCCTGAAAAAGATTGTTGATAAATAGGTTTATATGGCATTTTTAATATATTTGTGTATTACACATACTGCTTTGATTAGGTGGGCAGTGTGAATACTGTAACTGAAACATTCCTTTCACATAAAACCGTAGGGTTTAACAATATTTAAAGTGGGCAGATAGTTGGTACCACAAGGAAGGCAATAGACTGTATAGTTATCACCTGAACAGGGTTTGATCCCTCCCACCAAACTATACAACCTACTACCTCACCCTGTCAAGACACCAAAGTGCAGTCCCGTGACACACATCCGCTGATACACTAGCGTTTTTACGAAGTCAACATGAAACATCAGTCGCAGCCCATTTTACTTCTGTAATGTGATTGAATATCCTATCCGGCTGCAGACGTGTGTGAGGTGGTTATGTCAAACGAGTCCGTGTTGTTTGTGGATGATTTGGCTGTCGCCTTAGGAAAGACAGTAGATTGTATAGTTATCTCAGTGAGAGAGCACCATGCTCCACAACTATTCAATCTACTACCTCAGCCCCAAGGACAGCAGAACAGATGTCAACCAGTCAGACAGCACACTGCTGGATTCCTGCGGAAGGAGAGAGAAAGAGAAGCTGGTTAGCACAGCCATACGGTCAAACTTTGTTGTAGCTCTCAACCGTTGGAATCCTCACACAATGGACAGACGAACCTGGGCGGTATATTTGTTGGACATTATCTCGATGGAATTCTCATCTTCTCGTATACATGGATCTAACGTGAAAACTGTTAATTTATGGCATTCATCTTTTAATGTTGTGTCGTCTTTTCTAAAATCTTTGTAAATATTATTTTATTGTATTTTATGTATTAATATTACTTAATTTATTTGTATTATTATTATTTATTTTACTTTGTTTTTATTTATTATTTTTCTTCTCTACCCTTAAGTCTACCAGGGGGTGGGATGGGTTGGGTTG
>RJVU01053773.1:2398453-2432514 GCA_003731715.1 Anabarilius grahami
CTTAATTGTACTGAATGCACACTTGTCGTGTACTTCAAATCTTAAAGGTTTTTTTTAAAAACAGTACTTGCATATAATATATTAATGGGGAAAAAGCGCCACTTAAGTTCACTTAGAGAGAATACACTTTCATGACTGTATCTTAACACACTTAACCCTTGTAAGCATTGATTTAGGATGTGCACTCATGCTGTGGGGATATAAGGAGACCCCAGACAATAAAATGTGATTTTTCTAACAAAATAATGTTTAAAAAAAAAAAAAAGCAAAGTGTAATTTTACTTACTTTATTAATGTTTTTACTCTACATTTGTGCAGTTTTAGGGGGATTTATGGCATGTTTAAAATTTATATAAATAAATTAATATGTTTTAAAAGGTAAAAAAAAAAAACGACAACCATTTATGTAAAATTCTTTTTAAAAAAGACCCACATTTATAACTTTCTTCATGGAGATAACATGGACAATTTGCCATGGTTTAGCATTAATATTGTTGCCATCTGTTGGAAAATATAGTTTTAAAAGTAAAAAAATTATCACTTTAAAATAGTAGATGACTGCAGAGCTCCACTATTTGCTATGCTATTTGACATCTTTTCATAAGTTGTTTTTTTTCCAGTTGGATTCATATCTATATATTATGAAATCACAATTATCAATAAAAATAACTTTTGTATTGCGTGTGTGTGTGCGTGTGAGCATGATCATTTTGCATTGTGGATGTTTTAAAGTGTTGCCACTTCATTTCTGTCTGTGTGTTTCTGATTTTTAGGATGAATTTTATTCATTTTCTTTTATTCACACTAACATTAAACTAGATATCATTCCAATTTATTTATTTATATATTTTTTGGTAGATCTAGAAAGTGTTGACAGCTTTACAAAGTCTCATGCCATTTGGATCAAGGGAACTTTTTTTTTTTTTTACTTCAGCAAACATCATTTGGGGTCAAAAAGGCCCTGAATAGCTTAAAAGGGTTAAAATACACTAAGGAGTTTTACATTTACATTTATGCATTTGGCAGACGCTTTTATCCAAAGCGACTTACATTGCATTATACTATACATTTGTATCTGAGTATGTGCAATCCCTGGGATCGAACCCATGACCTTGGCGTTGCTAGTGCCATGCTCTAACCACTGAGCTACAGGAAAGCTCAGTGGTTAGAGGAAAAATGTTAATTGAATAAAGCTTTTATTCAATTAACATTTTAAATCATATTTTAACAATCTTTTGTCATGCTTTAAAGAGGTACACTTATTTTTATGTATACATTAGTGCATCATGTTCATGTAAAGCACTTGATTTATAATTTTAACTGTAGTGTGTTATTCTGTATTACATTTAAAGTTAATATAACTTAAATAGCAGCTTCATCATTACAAATAAGTAATTACAAATATTTCAATGCATGACAAATAAGTTTCAATAGAAGTGACATTAAAGTATATTTTAGTTTACCATAAATGCTTGTCAGTACATTCAGCAGTACACTTGAACCATATTTCAAAGACAATAGAATTATGAAATTACATATAAAGATGTACTCAAGTCCTACTGTAAATGTAAATAACATGCGATTGTCTGAAAACATTACATGCAGCTCACACTTAAAGATATTATTTTGAAGTAAATATCTGTAACAAGTACTCTTTGTAAAAGTATGCTGCACTTAAATATACTTCTTTTTCACAGTGGTTGGAATTCAGCAAGAGTGGAATTATTTAAAACAAATTATTTTATTTTATTGTTTAGGAAGGCACCAGATTTTAATATAATAAATGATATACACTATTCAAAATGAAGACAAGAAATATCTGGTTGACACTTTCTGGTTGTCAAACATTAGTGCATCATGTTCATAGTTAACGTGATTCTGCTACGACCCCTGTGTGAACTTTAAGAGAGCTGATTTCATACATCCACTACAAATCAACTTGACACCAGCTGGTTAAATGTCATTGCAAAAATGGCTCAGAAAAGTGAAGTTAGTTCTGAGTAAACGTTGTGCAGCATTTCTTTGCAGATGCCACGTGGTGTGATATTTTATTATCTAATGCAAGGTGTCAAAAAAAGTTCAATCTATGTTAAGACTTCACCGGTCTGACTTCAGCCATTCAGTCACATAACCCGAATGGTTCTTTCAGAGATCACAGAGCTACTTATTTCTATGTAGTTGCCGAAAACAGTAGTTAAAAGCTCAGCATGTGTGTGTTCTCCAGATTCGAGTCAGCGGTGCTTATTTGAGTCGGAAAAACGATCAAACGTGAAAAAGACCAGGGAACTGTGAAGAGTTGAACCAGGATGCAGGCTAAAAGGGAAGTGCTAATTTTGAAAGCCAAAGCAAAATTACTCACTCATTCTAGCGAGGCTGGCATTGGATCATGAAGAAAAAAAGTCTTGATCCTTCGCCAGGAATTCGCGCCCGTTTTGCCAAAAACTGAGCTCATTCCAACAAGACAACATTGCGTAAGCTACTCTTTTGAAGTAAACAGACGATGTAAAACATGGCTTCCCCAGCTGTCTCCTGTAGCTTTAACAAAGCTGATTCTGCTATTCCGCACAGCAAAATAGTGGGAAAACAAAATGGCGGCGTTTCGGCCATTTTAGGGTACGAGTGCTGTGCATTTCTTACAACCTCTGTGAGGTGTGCCTGAAAAACCCATTCACGCTTTCACTGTTCTCAGAGGCTGTTTGGAAGAGTAAGGGTCTCCCTCTCGATGCACTGGGGGACGTCTGGCATCTGCACAACCACTAGAAAGCCAAGATTCCTCCTCGAGTCAATAGCGTTCTTTCATACACACAAAAAATAACAGATATACTGTGAAAGTCATCCACTCATGTCCATTAGCATGTGTGACGAACCTAAACATCAGCATCTAACATTTGAGCATCCAACTAAATCAGCTCCTAATTTGCGAATGTTAAAGTTTTGTTGTTAAAAGCAATATTTTTTTTCCCAGTATCCACTCATTCTTGAACTTCCAACTTTGATCAAACAAGTGGGACTTGCAAAAACATTTGCAAAATGACAATAAATGCTGTTATTGTGCAGCGGTAAGAGGTAGAGCATGTCTGTTTTGCATAAATAGACATGCACATCACTTCCAGTAAACTGACTCTCAGCAATTTGTTAACATACAAAAGTCGTCTTCGCTAATTAGCATACACATGCTCTTTTTTTGGGCCATTTGGGGGGGACAACGATTGAAAAGTTTTGGCACGAGACGCAGTCTGCTGGAACACAAAGAAGAGGCAGAAGCTGAGAGATGGCATGTCATGACTCTGCTGTGCCAAATTTCGGTAAAGGTCAGGTCAGTCATAAACTGTGCAACTAAACAATCTGCATTATTCATTTTACATACAGTAGTTATAATGTTCACAAACATCATCAGCTTTATCAATCATGCTTTTACCATGAAGCAGATGTTATGTCAGCTATTCTGTAGTAGAGTTGCTTCTTTAGGACAACGTATGATGCCTCAACGTATGATGCTAATATGGTCTGACAGATGTGGTGTTTGGATTTTTAGATTACACAGGGAACTAGTCTGCCCTTCTGTTCCTCAATGTGCGGTAATCGCCTTGATGGGGACTAACCAGTGCTTTTGGTGCTTTGCCAGATATTTAAGTCCATTTCAGTGCCGCTTAGATTTTTTTTTCATATGTAAATGACCTCTTTAGTCAGTTTTTAAAATATCTAATGCTTATGCAAATTAGACACAACTGCCCTGATTTGTATGACATGGGTATTTAAGAGAGTATTAGAGATTATCTGTTGCATTCAGTGTAGACAGTGTGGGTGGAACTGAAAAGAGAATCATAAGATACCATAAAATAGATATTGCAGAAAAATTAACACTTTTATTTAATGACTTTAGGAAAGAGTTTGCATGAAAGAGCCCACAAAATCATATTTTTTATGAAAACTGCATGGTGCTTGAGGACAACAATAATGTACTCTAAGGGAATTTCTTGTAAGTGACTGAAATGTGACTACACTCTAAAAAAAAGCTGGGTTAAAAACAACCCAAGTTGGGTTGAAAATGGACAAACCCAGCGATTGGGTTGTTTTAACCCAGCGGCTGGGTTAAATGTTTGCCCAACCTGCTTGGTAGTTTTATTTAACCCAAATATTGTTTAAAAATTACTGTATTTCTTGCTTAAAATGAACCCAAAATATGTTGGAAATTAACATTTATTAATATGTTTAATAAACAAACATTTATTAATACTTTTTTTGAATAATATTTAAACAATAAACATTTATTAAATTGCTTATTAATAAATGCTCATCTTTTTGATTATTATTGTTGCCTCTAGTAATTATGAGTCTGATTTTTAATTTCCAACCTATTTTGGGTTCATTTTTAGCCAGAAATATAGTAATTTGTAAACAATTGTTGGGTTAAATAAAACTACCCAGCAGGTTGGGCAAACATTTAACCCAACTGCTGGGTCAAAACAACCCAATCGCTGGGTTTGTCCATTTTCAACCCAACTTGGGTTGTTTTTAACCCAGCATTTTTTAGAGTGTATAATTGCCTGCTAAAGTTACGCTTAAGTGGAAGACAACAAGTTATTCTCGAAAAATAAATACTGTAAGACTTTCATTCATCTTTGGAACACAAATTAAGATCTTTTTAATAAAATCGGAGTGATTTCTGCACATCCATTGACAGCTACGCATCTAACACTTTCACGCTTCATATCGTTCATGAAGAGATCGTAAATCTAATCCACATGAATTGAGTGGTTTAGTCCAAATTTTCTGAAGAGACTCGATCACTTTATATGATGAATAGATTGAATTTAGGCTTTTATTCACACATAAACATTCATCAACTCGCACTTCAGTTGTGATAAACGGAAGCTCAAGCATGCTTACTTGATGTATGAGAACCAGTGAGGTTCATTCTCGTGTTACGCAACATGTTTGAGCTTCCACAAGAAACAATAAGGTTCGTTCTCATGTTACACAGCACGTTTGAGCTTCCGCAATAACCAATGAGGTTCATTCTCGTGTTACGCAACATGTTTAAGCTTCCACAAGAACCAATGAGGTTCATTCTTGTGTTATGAACCTCATTCTTGTTACGCAGCACGTTTGAGCTTCCACAAGAACCAATGAGGTTCATTCTCTTGTTATGAACCTCATTCTTGTGTTATGCAGCACATTTGAGCTTCCGCAAGAACCAATGAGGTTCATTCTCATGTTACGCAACATGTTTGAGCTTCCACAAGAACAAATGAGGTTAATTCTCATGTGTTGCACAGTTCGTTTGAGCTTCTTCAAGAACCAATGAGGTTCATTCTTGTGTTACGCAGCACATTTGAGCTTCCGCAAGAACCAATGAGGTTCATTTTCGTGTTACACAGCACGTTTGAGCTTCCGCAATAACCAATGAGGTTCTCATCAAGCATGTACGGCTGAGCTACTGTTTATGTTCACTGATCTATGCTTATAGCCTATGTGAATACATTCATACTGTTCATCATATAAAGCAATTGTGTGTCTTCAGAAAATTTGGACTAAAACGCTCAGTTCACATGGACTAGTTTTACAATCTCTTGGTGAACCTTTT
This sequence comes from Anabarilius grahami, assembly GCA_003731715.1. Taxonomy (NCBI): domain Eukaryota; kingdom Metazoa; phylum Chordata; class Actinopteri; order Cypriniformes; family Xenocyprididae; genus Anabarilius; species Anabarilius grahami. The sequence goes on from RJVU01053773.1 coordinate 2,404,041, forward strand.
GAAGTGACAAAGTGGTAGTTGCATAGCTGTCAATGGAGGGACAGAAACCGCTCAGATTTTATCAAAAATATCCTAATTTGTGTTCCTAAGATGAATGAATGTCTTACGGGTTTAGAACAACATGGGAGTAAATGATGACAGAATTTAAATTTTTGGGTGAAATAACCCTTTAATTTCAGAGCGAATGGAACATAATTTCCTAATTTCATTAATGATAATGTAATCAATTCCATCAGTATAGAAACATTGTCAAAGTAGTATATCAATACTATACAATATAAGGTTTGGCCCACATCTTCTAAACAATATTACTGTTAACTAAAACTATTTAAAAAATAGATGATAATAAATATAAATATTAGATGAAAACCTAATAAGTTGTAGTTGAAGTGCTAGAATTACTAAAACTAAAATGAAATGGAACATATAAAAATAAAAGCAAATTCGAAATAATAATAAATACTATAATATTATATAAATAATACTAAAGTAACACTGTTACTAAAATGACATGCCAAAAAGTGATGCTGGATAACGTCTAACAATTTTCCTGTAAGTCTCTTACAAAACTAGATTATATAATGGCATTCAAATGAGGTTGATTAGTTTTAGAGAGACAAAGTGTTTCCGTATGCTTGACTTTTAAACAGCAAGCCTCTTAAACAGAAAGCACAAACTTATAGTGTTAGGACAAGCAACTTAGCACTAACAAATCTGTAATACTTCATAGCATTGCAGGCATTAGTGTCTTATGTTATTAATTCAACATGTTTATTCATTTTAAATCAGCTTTACCCTATAGCCTACATACAGTATAGGAATCCAGATTAGCAACGAAAATAAGTTAATATCTGTTGTGGCATCATATGAAAGCACTAGAAGCGTTTTTGTGAGAGACAAGCATCTTTATCTGAATTAAGAGAATGTGCAGTTGCCCTTTACAAATTAAATTGTGTTTTCAAAACCGAGTGAACTTCCAGTCTACATCCTACATCAGCAGCATCATAATTGTCATGGACTGACTTGGAAGACTGTAGAAGGCAGCAACTCTGTGGATCATATAAATATGGAGGAGTAAGGCTTGAATGCAGTTGATTTCAGTCGAGTTTGTTGTTCGCATGTTGCTAAACTAATCCCAGACCTCTCTCAATACGCATTAAAATACACAGAACATGCTAAAATACTGAGTAAAATACTTAGAATTTTTAGACGTGTTTATAATAGCATTTATTTCTAATCAACATTTCTCTCGCCATCTTGGTTTGATGTTTCACTGAGCTTGCAGTGCATTCTGGAATTGCCATCTCTGTGAAGGACACATGCAATGCCTTACAATGCTGAGATTTGGCTAAAGTGAAGTATCTTACCTTTTGGGACCACCTTCATGTCAGAAGTGCACCTATGATGCCTTAAAATGCTCCCTACGTAGGCAGCTCACTAGGTTTTGGAACAGATCCTGTGTCTCTAATATATGAAAAACATCACAAAGGTATTATTATTGCAGTTGTTGAAATAATCTCTGCTTAATACTGTATATCACACTCTGCGATACATGACAAAGTAGCTATTAAAAAGACACCAAGCAACAGCTAAAGCCTTCTCTGCTTCTCTCGATAAATGGCTGCCATTTTTAATTGCCTGTATTTGTTTACGCATCAGCTATGCCACCTCTTGGCATAATCATATAGCAAGCATTTTATAGTCACAAAGGAACATCTTGCTTCCCTGTCTGAGGATTTTGCAAATCAGAAAAGAGGTAAACAAACCGAATCAGATCAACAAAAGGCCTTCTATCTTACCTAGCGATCAAAGGACACAGCCGTACGCTCTTGTGCCCGTCCAATCGCAGGAGGTAAACAGGCAAATCAATTAGCCTTCTGAACGCCTCCCACTGCGTTATGGTTGCCAAGACCATATGCGGTTACGATTTTTGCTGAAATTGTATACCGAAAATGGCTATCGATAATCTTGCATTAGGTCCAATGAAACCGGATAAATGTTTGGCACAAGCTTAGCGATTGAGAAATTGGTACCTATTCTTGTTTTCATTTTAATTTTCTCCCCTCCTTTCTGTCGCTGAGTCCCTGAGTCTGGTGCCAAGAAAGGGGCAGTGCCTGTATGCCAGGCTGAATTTCAATGAACGGAGAAGAGGGTGGTGGGTAGAGCATTGAAGGGTGGGGGATGTTGGCAAAGGAAGACTAAGAGGCCACAATTACAAGAAAAAAATACGGAACTTGAGACAATGCCTTTGTGCAGCATTAATTTAACGTAGGAGGGGAGCTTCCCCATTGAAAATCCCTTCATAACTGAAAATTTGCTTCTGTAAAAAAAAAAAAAAAAGTCTCAGGAAAGAAGAAAATATGAGATACGGTATGAACAAACAAGATGTTTTTCATTTTTTACTATTAATGGTAGGCTAACTGTCGCTATCTTCTCATCTGTAATCTCCTGTTTGTACAGCTGCAGATCAGCATTCTCAGCATTGGTGAGTCCATATCTAGTACAACTGTTGCACAAAACATGCTTTATCTTGTGTTTGTATGAATCATTGTACACAATAAAAAACTGGAACTACACTTCTTCCTGTTCTAGTTATTGAACCTGTGACATTATTCCTCCGTTATTCCTTCCACACAGCTTTTGCCATTGCTCAAACGAGTTAAGCCATTGAAAGTTGTAACTCCTTGAAACTGTCATTAATCATTCAGCTTATGATCCCCTGTCATCAACCTACACCAGAGAGAAACGCCCTTATTGCAAAAATAGCGGTCCCCAAAAAACAGGAAGTTGGGCTTGGCTTGACCTTGGTTGACTCTGTCACGCGGTCTCCGGAGAGCCTGCTGTTACTCATCGAAACTCAACGATAAGGATTCTGCTTTGCCTTGTTTATACAAAGACCTTGCAGATTAGACTTAGATCTCTGCCCCCGTCTGGGGCCGTGTAACTAATAGGCTCCGAGCATATGCTGCGTGTCTGTGCATTTGGAGGCGAGCAGCAGTGTTTTCTCACCTGCAGTGAATTTTCCGCCGTGAACACTTTTGGTAATAAACACTTCTTCCAAATAAAACTTTAAAAATGAAGTCAAAATACTCTGAGACTACAAAGCTGGTGTTGTATTCTGTCTATTCCAGCATGAAGTTGTCGATTTGATTGTGTGTGCATGGAAATGTAAGTATTTTGAGGGTTAAACTGGGTTTGTTTCGAAACTTCCTGTTTGCTAATGTGGGGTCGGAGCCCAGGGTGCATCAGATCGTCAGCTACAGTAAATGTAGGAGGGAGCGAGGCTGTATGGGAACGGGGGAAAAAAAGAGAGGGAGGGAGAGAAAATATGAAGCTACATGATAAGTTCATCTGAGGAGAACAGGGGGTGGAGGAAATGCTCTCCTTTCCTCCCTCCCTCGCTCCACTTTTTTCCTGTTGCCATATCTCTCTGTCTCTGAGCAAAATAAACATGTATACGCAAACTTGTGCCTCAGTTTTACTGTACAAAGCAGCAAATTACCTGCCCTCGTTCCTTGTGCTGACGAGTAATAAAGCTTCATCATATGTTATTTCATCCTCACACCACTATTTTTAGCAGCTTTTCCACGTTTGTTTGCATGTGGAGAGCCGATCTTCTGCTAAATAAGGATTTCAAAATGTTTGTTATTTGAAGGAGACTGCATTAAAAAGTCGCTCAGTAAAATGCACATAATACAGTAGTACACAAACACGTGGCATGTCGACGCCATCTTGAGATCTTTTCTTTGTAATTTTTTTAAAGATGTGAATCAGATTTAAATCATATTCATCGATTCATTTTGAATTTTGGTGGTCAACTGGTATGATTTCGTCCAAGTTATAATGGCCTTTTAACAAAAATAACTACTCTAAAGAAAGCAGATATCATCGATTGTTCAGCCTGTTTTAAAGGAATTTAATGTGAACTTCACAAAAATAACAAATGCACAAAATATTAACAAGATAGTTGATAAAATGCATCATATTGATGGATCGTAACCACCCTCTGTTACATTCAATTACTAAAATTTAGTCTTTAATCAGTTTACTATAACAAATATTACATTTGTCTTAAACACCCCTGTTTGTTGTTTTCTGTATGTAAAATATGATCAGTATTTCTGTCAGTTTGGTCAGTTACTTCTGCAAATGTCATTTGGTCAATAACACATATAGTTCCTGAACGGTTGCCTTTCATTGTTTTCTTTCCCAAACTAGCACCACTCAATTTATTTTGACATTCATCTAATTTGCACTGCAAATGCAACAGGAAAAAAAGCAGTCGAATACAAACAGAACAAGCCTACCTTTTGAAAGAATACCAGCTGAATATAAAAAAGTTATTTGATTATATCTATAAATGCCAAACAAGTAACCGAATGCTCTCGTACTGTACATGCAAAGTAAACTTTACTTATGCTTTCTTAAATGCAAATTATATGCCATATCTAAGCCCTCAGGTTTTTTATAGAGAGATAAAAAGAAAAACTGGCAGGAATATAGTCGACAAAGATGGTCATTTTTGTACAGTACATATATGACTTAAGGGGCATTTTATAGGCCGAATCACTGCCATCGTATCCAAAAACATCGCTCTTATTTTCCTTCCAAAAGCATTAAGGCAGCAGCCAAACACCATTTGGACGGTCAAATCATCAAAATCCTTAAACAAACTCAAACCCCCAAAATGAACTGCCCAAAAAGACCCAAAACTAAGGGAACATGCATGCTATCCAAAGGAATGTGAACCAAATCGCGAAAAAATGATTCTTAACAAAACATTTTTTTTTTTTTAAATAGCATCGAGTCCAAAAACATTTATCAAAAGTACATCAACGATTAATTTGACTGAAAGTCATTTAGCGTGGTAGAAATGGCGGAATCCGAGGCATGGGCTCAGGAGTAAAGAAGACACGTTTACAAGAGGAAGACAACAGTGAACGAGAGCCAGAGCAGCTGGGCAAAATCACTGACAATGATGCTTAAAGAGAATTGCTTAAAAAGGGACAAAATAATCTGTGGCATATTACAAAGTATGAAGGGGGGGGGGGGGNTAAATAAAAGCGGAATACCTGCAGACTAGAGGCTTCAACGGCAAAGAACACAAGGCAGGGTCATGGCGGCGAGAAGAGTAGACTCATGCACATAGTACGCCTATCTCGAGGAGAGAGACCTAGAAACGTGCTACCACCAAACATGCTCTTCCATGGGGTTGTGGCTGAAGAAAGAGCTAGTACAGCGGCCTCCGCTTCACCCTCCTCACCACAAGCTCTTTCTCCCTGCCCACTTTGGCACAGGATGCGAAGTGAAAGACAGAAGCTGAGAGAGAGGGAGAGAGGAGGTGGAGAAAGAAAGGGACTGAGAAACGTAAAAGAAAGCAGAGATCAAGAGGAGAGGATTTGCCATGCAGGAAACGCATAAAGGTACAGTTTTTGCTTCCGTCTGCACGCAAAACATGACAAACTCATATTTATGGGAATGCAAGAGGGTCAGCTTGTACCCCTCTGCCCCAGCCACAGTTTCTCCAAGCAGACGTCTGGAAAATAAGCAGTCAGAATTGATAATTTAAAGGAAAAACTTGATCAGCGGGTGATCAAGAGGCGAGAAACTGAGTAACACCAGATTCAGAACAGTTTATTACTTACGGGATTTATCGTGCCCTTTAGCCAAAGCATGTGACCGACTCCTTCAGCAATTAGTCAATGCTTTCGGTGGCTTCTTGAGGGATATAAATAACCCTCCCAAAAGAAGTGCGAGTGGACGAAGAGTTGATTTTGCTCGCCCCTGAGAATGCAATGATTGCCTTTGTCAGCATTTGGCATCCGTCCCAGGTAGTTTGAGCCTTCCAGTTATAGTCCTCACTAATCATTACACACATCTAGAGGCTGTTCTGCCACCGCCTGCGTTTTGGATTTCTTTATCAGGGAAACATGGCATGAGCGGTCCGTAGTACTTCCTCAAAGAGCCTTGAAAGACACCACAGTTGGCTGATCCCACTTGGTTTTATGACTCACCTTGTGTTTGACATTTGCACTTTGCATGCAGTCATTTATTTAAGAGTAGCAAAACGGTATTCAAATAAGCACTGGGGAAGTTATCGCAGCGAAGTCATATCACTAGAAGTTTGTCAGGTGCTCAAGTCCTTACCATGAAAGAGGAAGTGACTACAATGTGTCAGTCCTTGCAGCAGCAGACTTCACATGGTCATCTTCCTGAGTTGTGATGTAAAACAGGCATTCTCTTTATGGTCCGCAGATGGCATCTTGTCAGATGTGTGCACGCTTGTCCCGTCTGCTCACAGGCAGTGTCCGGGGCAGCACAGTGCGTGACGTCACAGTTCCTTTGTTATTGATGCATTTACATATTTCTCATTTACTGAACTCGCTGAACTCTTCACTTCCTAGCACATCCGTTCCCCGTTCAATCCTCCCAGAGAGAGAGAGAGAGAAAAAAACATCACTTTTAAACACCTTTTCGAGTGGCGCCTTGCCAAATTAGGGGAGCGTGAAAGCACAGAAGGAAATCCTTGATGCAGTGCCTTAGTTGCAGACGCTACAAAGATTTATTTCGCTCTTTCCCCCCCCCCTTTCTACTACAAATTTACTCCCCGTGTCTCTTCCTGTCGAAGTGAGGGGAGGCTGTAAAAAGTTTCAGCTGCGCCTGTCTCATTTGGCAGCAGTTCAAAACAGCATTGCTTGCTTCCAAAAGCCAGTCTGCTTGCCAGCCGGGTGAGTTTGAAAAGGCCACACTACACTCCGCCCATGTTTGGGAGAGCGAGAGAGAGAGTGAGAGAGAGGGGCAAAGCTACGCGCCACGGCTCAGCCCTTCCCACCCTGCCTTACTTGGCAGAGCAGCTTTTTTCAGGATAGGGGGAATCTAGGTCAGACCGTGTGTGCCTGTTGTGGGACAGATCAGAGCACCTTTTCATGTGTGTGAGGTGTACTCCTCCCTCGGCACTTACCATTTCCTGCACATGCCATCTAGCCAACTAAACGCAGGATCCTGACCGGGTCTGGTTACTCTAGTACAGTAAAGCCTACCTTTCAAAGCCCACCTGTGCCTAAGCGCTTTCAAAGAAGTGTCTGTGATCCTGAATTCATGTGCCCGGAAACGCACGTATGGGATGGGCTGTGATGCCTGATTGTTGTTCTGCAAGTTTGTTTTGGGTCTGTGGCCTCGTAATCGTCTCACTTTCCAACCTGAACTGTTGACTTTGGCTTGGTGCACTCCACAGGTGTTCACATTGCATAAAAAAACAGAGTACTTCTCAAAATGACTGATGGCAGGTCTGAGCAGCTGACTGTCACATCTATGTTTGTCTTCACCTGCAAAGCTTGTTTAGGGCAAGTTCCCGTCACACCTACCTACAGTAGTTCCCTTTTTCAACATTGTGCATGTTACTATCAGTGGCGCTGGTGCTTTTCAAGAGGGAAGTACAGATATTAGTTAATAATGATAAAATGTGTTGGTCTATTCAAATAAGCGTAGCGTTAGTTCTGGCAGGTCACGTCACGTCAGTCAGTCAAGCTCACATCAGCTGATTCTCAGCTGATCCACATCTACCTATAGGAATACAAGCCCTATCACAGCATTCATATAAGGTCATCAGTATTATCAGCAGCTTATCACATTGCTCAGGAGCTAATTACCCTCCTCCTTCCCCAGCTCCTCCTCTCATCCAGTAATGTTGTTAAAGTTTAGCACAATTTACACAATATTTCACTTCCTCTTTCATGGTAATGAACAAGAGAACTTGTCGTGCACATTATTACGGTTCATCAGAGTTTTTTTTATATGGATAGAAAGTTTACCAGCTTGTTAAGCAACCCTGAAAAGGCATAAGCTCGTACAGTGATTATCTGGAGTTAAAAATTGACATTTCATGGTAGCTAATGTACAATAAAACTTCATGAAACTCACCAGTAAAGTTTCAGTCATCATTCAGACGGGGATGATTTTTGGAGTATATTTATATTGCCATCAGGATCAGTGAATCGGGATAAAGGAATAATTTATGATCATTCACAGATCCCCAGCTATAACACCTCTACCTGACGCGAGTGGCTCGGCACGGTGCGATGCAGCAAATAGAAGGCATTATAATCATTATAAACAAACGGATTACATTAGTGTCCATGTACATGCAGCTATACTGTCTGGTGAGAAATGACGAGTCAGTGGCAGTCAACTGATGTCCCGTTTTACAGTAGCTTTAATACCACACTTGCACAATACCATATCATACCAAATATGAGCATGAATGAGCATCAGTGATGTACTAGTATAGGCTACGAGCCTCGGCATCACTGCATATGGTTTTGGATAATGCAAATAAAGAGGTTGCAATGCTGAAAAAAATTATATATATTTTTGTATTTATTTTGGATGCTCTAAATAAGTTTTACAATAAAAAACTATCAAGTCTGATTCATCTGAAATATTTGCGTGATCAAGTGTTTGACTGCTGGACATTTTACTTTTAAATGAAATGCATAAGGCTATGTAATTCAATAACCTGTCACATTTAAAAAGTCTATATCTTCTTTACAAACAATGGTAACATTAAAACGTTTAATTCATGTTTTCAATATTATTTATAAGGGCCTGTTAATGTTTAATAGCTGGATCCGTGGATGTTTGATTGATAAACTGGGAAATACTGTTGTAATGTGATGACAGTTTCATCTATTTTGCAAACTTGCATGTTTATTACAAGGTTATCCGGTTAGATAAGTTAATAGCTAATTATTGAGGCTTTCTATTCAATCTTGAATAACGTGACGCTTCCGTAACGCATCTGTATCCAATTTAACATTGTTGTTCCCATAACAGAGAGCACTGTTTCTCTGGCATTTTTAAATGGCACATAACATATAATAGTTTGGCTTGGCTTGACACACAGTCTAATGGTCTAACGAAATATAAATTGTAAACATCCTTTTACTGTACCATTGTTTAAGAACCCTCTACTTCCTTTCTAAGATCTTCGGTGGGCGGAGTCGACCTATTTGTGGATTTGTCTGAGGTTGTGACGCTAGAATTGTTTCAGAATCCACAAATGTGCAGGAAGAGATCCACAAGTGCCGCAGCGATCCACAAATGCACAGAAAGCAATTCACAAATGCACAGGTGGTGATTCACAAATAAATGCAGGCAGAGTTGTGCTTGTGACATAAAAACATATTTGTGAATGTTTTTTATTAGCAAATCTCATTTTATTTATTTGTGGATTCAATAAATTTTTTTTGTGAAACTCCTAACAAATATTTGTGGATCTCATTCTATTCAATTGTGGATACGATTATTTTTTTGTGAGTATCTTTACATTTTTGTGGATCATAATCTATTTATTTGGAATTTTGCTACAATCCCACCCCCATAGTATCAAGATCTTTCTCGTGCTTTAACAAATAAATAACATGCCCGTTTTGTCATAAGAGCAGCCTTAAATGAACTTAAAGAGTGAGAAAATGAGACATGTTCAGCAGCGGCAGCTCTTAAAGTGACAGCAGCCTAATAAACCAGTTGCTTTCATGTCTGTCATTAATGTTAATCAAAGAACAAAGGTAACAGAGAAAATTGTAGCTTTAATAGGGATTAATCTATATCTAATTTATAATTTATGCAGTGAAGACTGTAAAGTGTTAACTTTATTCAATTTCTTTAGGCCTATATTTCTAAGGCTACAGGTACATATGACATTTGTTATAATGGGTTTATGTAATTGTGTTATGTATTGTTTTAAGTTCACTTATTTTTTTAAAGCCTAATAAATGTTAAAATTGATAGCTTTCAGTTATACTGTAATGTTGAATGTCTATAATTAATGTTTTTTAAATATCAATTTCATGGAGACATCAGCACCAGTATTAGTATCAGTGACACTGGCCTTCATTCATAAAAAATTTAACGACTTCAACTAACGGTATCTCCACACAGTCTGTGTATGATGTTTTCAGCACTGTCTGGGGCTTTTCACACCAAGATGAATGTTCAGTATGAAAATTTGGTGTGATAAACATTTTAATTTGGATGAATGGCTGTTATCTGTTCAGACCATAACATTCACATGGCGTCAATGCAATAGATTTTATTTTATTTTTGATTTTTTTTTAACTGAGTTATGTTATAATCTACGGAGCCCCAGACATGACATGCAGGAAAAAAATAGTAGGCTAAATCGTGCGCACGATTTCCTATTTCGTTCCCTCGATTTACTAAATCGTGCGCACAATTTTATTTATTTCGTTCCCTCGATTTACTAAAACGTGTGCACGATTTCCTATTTCGTTACAAAATAGGAAATTGTGTGCACGTTTTAGGAAATCGTGCGCACGTTTAGTAAATCGAGGGAATGAATGACTAAATCGTGCACACGAATGAGTAAATCGAGGGAACGAATTAGTAAATCGAGGGAACGAATTAGTAAATCGTGCACACGATTAAATTTTTTTTCTTGCATGTCATGTGCGGGGCTCCGTACTAATCTCTTTTTTATGGCATTGTGAATAAAGTTAGCTAACCAATGAGATTTATGCTTTTGGTCACATGCCTAGAAGCACTGCGGTTATATAAAAGTACAACTTCGTGGCGCTCAAGCGGCACTCAGTAGGAGAGAAAGAATTCAGAACTGGCTGTCTCGTCTCTTTACCGTATTTTTTTTTTTTTTTATAAAATCTCTTTACCGTTGTGTTTGATACACAGAACAACGAACACAAAAATCTGAAAATATATTTGTCAACGTCTATACTTTTTGACATTTATTTTTTTACTTTTATTATTATTATTATTATTTTTTAATAATTACCTTTATTCTCTATGACAGTCAAGTGTCAGAAACCGAAAGCTGCGCAGCACTTCGTATACCGGAGGTATTTCTGATTTTCTAAAAGCGCCACCTACTGTCAGAGAGTGAATTTGCAAGTTTTACTAATCGATACGAAAATCAGCCCAAATTTTTGTGACAAACATCCATGTTGGTTTGAACAAGCCTTCTGCCCATTTGAGAGCTCAGTCATCCAGAGTTGCTGGTCCATCATGCTTTGTCTGAAATTTTTGGAGGTAAAAAGGCATTATCTCTAATGGGACGTCTGAATCCAGTCCCAAAATGATTTGTTTAAAGCTTGTTGTTCAGTAAACATGGACCTTTGCTCTACTGAATTTAAATGTGAAATTTTAATATGTGGTTAAATACTAAAATTATGAATGATGTGTAATACTATTAATTTGTACATTACATAGACAAACAGTTCAGTCTCACATTTTACGGAAAGCTCGAACATGACTCTCCAAATGGACCATAGCTTTGCCTCGAGAGACGTCCACCATGAATTCTTTCATTGCCCACTTCATCAAGGGACGAGCCTCCTGCTGTTCAGGTCCACCTGACATATTTTTGAAATATGAAGCTGCTAAGTAGTCCTAAGTGCCACGCTGAAAGCTCCGCTGGAGTGCTTAAGAGACTGAAGTGGTCCTCGCTCTTTTCAGCGAGTGTGGTGGAAGTGTATTATCGTTGGTGGAGAAAAACGAATCTCTAATCTACTATAACCTCTATAAACCTATGATTTGAAATGTAAATGGTGACCGCCAGGTGCTATTCTGATAGGGTTGCAGGTGGTTGGGGAAAAAATAATGCTAAATGCTAATAATAAACTTCAAATAACCATATAATCATGCAAAGATAGAAAAGCAAACAGGGTTAAATTGGAGAAATAGGCTTCCCGAATTTATAGTTGTTGATGTCAAGACTGACAGTCCAATCAAACTCAATAGTACTTGGACAGATGGACAAGTGTGACATATCCTCATCCTCAAAATACATGAAGAAAACTATTCTAAGTAAAAGAAAATACAACCCAGACTACATAAAATATGGAGGTTGATTTTGAGGCCTAGTTTTGAGACATCTTGCATCGTCAGCCACCCAATGCTAGCATTAAAAGTGTTTGATTTGATCAGTCTGTCCAATTTTCGCAATCCTATTTGTGATTTAAAGAATTCAGATTTCCTGATAATTTACTCACCCTCATGTCATCCAAGATGTTCAGGTCTTTCTTTCTTCAGTCCAAAAGAAATTATGGTTTCTTTTCAACTGAAGAAAGAAAGACATAATCATCTTGGATGACATGGGGGTGAGTAAATTATCAGGAAATTAATTTTGAAGTGAGCTAATCCTTTAAGAGGCAAGCTACTATTATCCACATTCAAACACACATGAAGTCGAGACAAGAATGACTTGTTAACATTGCAGCTAACCTGTGCGGACATGTTCAGCTTTCATAGCATGAGGTGACTGACACAAGCCTGGCAGGTTCAGCTCAGGACACAGATTTTCTGTTGGCACTCTGGTCAAAGTAAAGCATAATAAAATGCCCTGTCGTTCAAGAGCAAGATAAATACATAGTTGAGTATGTGTTTGAGACAGGCTCAATAGTGTCTCTGTACAAACAACAGAGCAGCTGATTGTCCTGGTTATTGCCAGTTACTCATCAACAATGGCCCCGCCTGTAAAACGCGGTCAAGTCAGGACACACGTCTCTCTCTCTCTAACCCAGATTCTCAGAGGGAGAGACAGGGCTTGGAGAAATAGCTACATCACAACACACCACCCCAAGCCCTGAGGCCTTCATGTTTTTGCAACTTTTAAATGGTGGCATGATGTTGCTTTGAAACCTGCTAAACACACCCTAAAAATGTGGAAAGGGTGCAGGTGATGATCTATAAAAGTAAAATATACTGACATTTAATGTTTTAATATGGCATATTTATATTTCAATGTGGCATCTTTATATGCTCTATAATGCTGTGGTCAGTATAGACTGTCTGTGTTTACTAAAATGAGTCACTGTAGTATGTTTGTGTCTTCAGTGCAACTCAGGACACTTAAAGGCAGACATTTTCCAAAATGCAACAGCCACAGTACATGCAAATATATGGAATATTTTATATGTCTATAGGATTTTTTTGGCTGCATAAAATGACTCAACATCATAAATATTTCCATATATTAGCATGCTTTTTATTTTTCCATTAAGTTCCCTTAAAGGATTAGTTCACTTTCAAATAAAATATTCCTGATAATTTACTCACCCCCATGTCATCCAAGATGTCCATGTCCTACTTTCTTCAGTCGAAAAGAAATGAAGGTTTTTGATGAAAACATTCCAGGATTATTCTCCTTATAGTGGAATTCAATGGACTCCAAACAGTTGAAGGTCAAAATTAGTTTCAGTGCAGCTTCAAAGGGCTTTAAACAATACCAGACGAGGAATAAGGGTCTTATCTAGCGAAACGATCAGTCATTTTCTTAAAAAAAAAAACAAATGTATATGCTTTATAAACACACATGATCGCCTTGCAAGTGCTTCGCCATTCCGCCTTCCGTATTCTTCAAAAAGCTTACGCTGTATGTCCTACGCCTTCCCTATTCAACTTATGGAATGAACGTGGTGCCAGTTCCGTTTTTTCCCTAAGTAGGAAGGTGGAATGGCGAAGCACTTGCAAGGCGATCATTTGTTTATAAAGCATATACATTTGTATTTAAAGAAAATGACCGATCGTTTCTCTAGATAAGACCCTTATTCCTCATCTGGTATCGTTTAAAGCCATTTGAAGCTGCACTAAAACTTATTTTGACCTTCAACCGTTTGGAGTCCATTGAAGTCCATTATAAGGAGAATAATACTGGAATGTTTTCTTTAAAAAACCTTAATTTCTTTTCGACTGAAGAAAGAAGGACATGGACATCTTGGATGACATGGGGGTGCAAGCAAATATTGCTGTTAATCAGTGTTGGGGAAAGTTACTTTTAAAAAGTAATGCATTACTCCCTACACTCTAAAAACTGCTGGGTTAAATATGGACAAAACCAGGAATTGGGTTGTTTTCACCCAGCCATTTTTTTCAACCAATTTTGGATTTATTTTTTTAGNCATGATCGCCTTGCAAGTGCTTCGCCATTCCGCCTTCCGTATTCTTCAAAAAGCTTACGCTGTATGTCCTACGCCTTCCCTATTCAACTTATGGAATGAACGTGGTGCCAGTTCCGTTTTTTCCCTAAGTAGGAAGGTGGAATGGCGAAGCACTTGCAAGGCGATCATTTGTTTATAAAGCATATACATTTGTATTTAAAGAAAATGACTGATCGTTTCGCTAGATAAGACCCTTATTCCTCATCTGGTATCGTTTAAAGCCCTTTGAAGCTGCACTAAAACTAATTTTGACCTTCAACCGTTTGGAGTCCATTGAAGTCCATTATAAGGAGAATAATACTGGAATGTTTTCTTTAAAAAACCTTAATTTCTTTTCGACTGAAGAAAGAAGGACATGGACATCTTGGATGACATGGGGGTGAGTAAATTATCAGGAATTTTTTATTTGAAAGTGAACTAATCCTTTAAGACTATGCAAGACCACTTCAGACCTAATAGTAAAAAGACAATTGAATTATAAAGTTTGATAAATTTCTGTTAATCTGCTCTCCATTTCAATGAGAAAAAAAATAAATAAAAAATGCTGATTCATTTACATTTAACAAATGTTTCTATTCAAACTGGTTTCCAGTGCATTCCAGGAATATGTTTTTAGTTTATGCATCCCGAAGGTATTGACCTTGGCATTGTTGGTGTCCTGTTTAACTATGGAACATCAATTAAATAATCTGTTTGTGTCATTACTCAAAAATGGACTTTCTAACTTGGTAATTTATACTTGGTAATTTGTTCTATTATTTTTTACTAAAACATTTTTAAGCAAGCAAATATTGCTGTTAATCAGTGTTGGGGAAAGTTACTTTTAAAAAGTAATGCATTACTCCCTAAAAAGTAACTAATTGTGTTACTTAGTTACTTTTATGGAAAGTAATGCATTACGTTACTTTTGCATCCTTGCATACTTTTTCTCACCTGGGCTTAGGTTGCTTTTTTTTTTTTTTTTAGTTCAATTTTTTGGGCAAATGTAAAGGCCCTTTTACACCAAACGTGAAATGAATAATAACATTCACAAAATTCACTCCTGTACAGTAGAGGGCGCAACTCAAACAGACCTTTCTGCTGCGCTGCCATTCTGGATTGCAGAAGATAAATGCATGCTCACATTTAGTTTAGAACTACAATAACCATTGTTCAACTCAGATATTTTGCTGTAAATTTAATGCATTACTTAACTAGTTACTTGAAAAAAAAAAAGTTTTATCGTGTTGAAGCATGTGCCTAAAAATCATTGAATATCATTTAGTATGGAAAACATGATTATTTTAAACTTGCATTAATTTAATTCAATCCATCTAATGATATGATAGTTTGGTCAAACTAATGGTTCATTTGATTAAAAAACAAAACTTTTTCGTTTTTTTTTTTTTTCAGAGCATAAGTATAAATATTGAAATATATACTATTATGTTTTTAAAGTCAGAAAATATCAAGATGAATTTTTATCTATGTTGGCTAGTCCCAATATCAGCGAGAAGCATTTACTAATGTTCTAAACCCGCAGTATCCTTATATCTCTGTGTTTACGTTATGCTTTGAATAAACTAAGAAAATTGCTTCCCACAATACCCCTACTCCAAAGTAGCACCATCATGTTCTTCTAAATGACTGACATAATATACTTACCACCAAATGAACTGATACGAGTAGCATAGGGGCCTAGTGTTGTATCGTTTAACTAGGGAAACATTACAAAAATGACTTGTATATGCAGTTTATTTTTGCATCGATTTTGCATTAGAGAAACAGGTGTGTTTATTCAGCAAAGTTCAGAGCCGTACAGTCGCCTCAACTATAAATATCTTTTGTTAATGAGTAACCCCTGCTACATATCTGAACTCCAAAGGGCATCACAAACCTATCCACTCATTTGTGAGACCTGTACGTTTCATAGCAACACCTGACATTTTCAAAATACATTTTACACAACATGATCGCAAACACACATCAATGGATCTCATTCATAAAACAAACAGAAAAAATGTAAATTGTTTGTAATTGAATTAAATGCACAATATACACCGATCAGGCATAACATTACCATTCACTTCACCTGGTCATAACAACTGCATCTCTTGTGGGGCGTTCCCGGTCTGCAGCTGCAGACCAGTCAGGAGGCCCATGCTGACCCCTGTCCACGCCGAAAGCTCCAACAGTGTGAACTTGAGCATCAGAACTGGACAACGGAGCAATGGAAGAAGGTGGCCTGGTCTGATGAATCACGTTTTCTTTTACATCACGTGGATGGCAGGGTGCGTGTGTGTCGCTTACCTGGGGAACACATGGCACCAGGATGCACTATGGGAAGAAACTGGCAGAGGCAGTGTGATGCTTTGGGCAAAAGATAAGTGTCTGTCGGAGCGCGTTCGGCTCTTGAGAGAGCTTGATGCACTCATTGTGATGCATTTACAGTAGGAAGCTCTGTTCTTGCTCAACTCTTTCTTGAGGGATGACAGACAGGTGTCTACATGGAGCTCATTTGGCTCCTGAGGGAGCTAAATGCACTCATTGTGATGCATTCGCAGTGGGAAGCTCCCCTCTTGCTTGTCTTTCAAGGGATGAGTATCAAGCATCTGCACCTTGCGGTTCGGGTCCCGTGGCTGCTGACGTGGCAAGGTGGGATAGATCATGGGGATTGTAGGCAAAGAGTGTGGAGGAGTCTGACAAGGGTGTTCCCCATCTTTGAGTCTGACACGGGTGTTCCGCATCTTTGAGTCTGACAAGGGTGTTTCCCCATCTTTGAGTCTGACAAGGGTGTTTCCCATCTCCTGTTAGCTTGATTGCTCTCATGCTGAGTCAGAAAGCACCGCTTTGAGGAGTGGCCTCTTCCGATCTTGTTGAGAGCATGTTATTGGTGGGCAGAGCTTGAGATGGATGTTCCCATTTTTGGAAGCCTGCTCTGCAAGTTCTTCTGATCCAAATGGAGATCTATATTAAAAAAGAGAAAGAAATATAGGAGTGTGTAGGCTATGATCCGCACCTCAGCCAGGCCTAGTTACCTGGTCGGCGCTAAGCAGGAAGTGTCTTGATCAAACAAGCAGTTTTTGCCTGTGTCATTAGCGTCCCCTCCTGAAAGCCTTCCTGATGTACACATGCATATCCTTGAGGAAGTGACTTTGACAGTGTTGAGTCACTACAAATTGTGGCTCTGTTCACACTGTCAGTCCATATCTGATTATTTGTGTATCTGATTGGAATCTGATCTAAATTATTGACTGTCCACACTGTGTATCGCAACTGTTCAGATCTGTTTTATGTGTCCCATAGGGCTCTTTGGTTTTCCAGAATATCTGCGCTGGTTTCTAAGGCAATGACGTTGCGTTGGTTGGCATATGCAAAAAACAAAAGCAACAACAGCAGCAACGTAAAGGGGTTTGCAATAGAGATGTTGTCTTATTTACAACATGCCAATATGTAGCCGTCGCGCTGGACTACTATGTCTTCTGAGGCAGAAACATAGGAGGCTGGTAAAAGCGGCTTTATTCCGTGATGTCTCTGTTTATAGGCTATTGTAACTTTATGCTCGACCAGCACTTGCAACAATACAACCTTGTTTCTGCAGCAACTTTCTGCACTTTCCTATAACAACGTCTGACATGTTTACATGTTTTATGTGGCGTGAGAACGTTATTAACCACACAAAATCCTATTAGAGCTGTCAGAATGAAACGGATTTCCAGAAATGCAGTTTTAAAGGGCACCTATTATGCCCCTTTTCACAAGATGTAATATAAGTCTCTGGTGTCCCCAGAATGTGTCTGTGAAGTTTCATCTCAAAATACCCCATAGATCATTTATTATGTCTTGTCAAATATGCCCCTATTTGGGTATGAGCAAAAACACGCCATTTTTGTGTGTGTACCTTTAAATGCAAATGAGCTGCTGCTCCTTGCCCCCTTTCCAGAAGAGGGCGGAGCATTAACAGCGCAAAACTATGGTTGCTCAATAACAACAAAGCTGGAGAATCTCACGCAGCAAAAATGACATTTGTCAGTAACCGTGTTCAGCCTTACATTGTTCAAACCGGAGTCGGACACTGATGGAGAGACTTAGGAAGAAGTTACAACTTTCTGAACGGTTAATGGATAAATGTGTTGGCCTTTGCAAATAAACAAAGTGTTTTTAATGTCTTGCCTTTACAGAAAATGTACAAAGTTTTTCAAGACAATCACCTTTTACACTGCTCTTTACAAACATGTGGTTATAAAGTATATAAAAAAGGTTTAAAATAGACGACAGACATATGGTCTCTAAGACAACAATAGCTTTGGCCACATTTGTTGTGGAACTGGCTAACAGACACATTGACTGAAATGGTGATTTGTCCAAAAATCATAAAAGAAATAAACAGTGTGACACTTACTTCTTCTGGAGGATCACAAACATTTGGTACAGATCCATCCTTGAGTAACAACTTTTCAGCAAAGCCTGCCTTGTATTGTCCCTCATTCACAAAGCAGTCTGGAGTTAAATGATTTGCGCAGACATAAACAAATTTAGGTAAATTTTGGGGCGTATTATCTTCAAAAATATAGCTAATCATCTGCATCCTCAGTGGCTCAGCTGTTGGGAGAAAATTCCTTGAAATTCCTGAATGAAAAGTCCTTTTTAGTGTATTTATTATTATTTAGGGTACAGAGCCTGTGAGATGAGGTGGACAGGGTTGCATGAATGACCCACTCTCTCACATTTTGAACTCCCTAATTTATCAGATTGGGAGTAAGCAGGGTTATAGGCTCCCCTTTTGAAGGGTTGTGAACATCTTTACGAGTGNAGTGGCTCAGCTGTTGGGAGAAAATTAAGAGTTTTATGTGCAGTCTGGCATCCAAAAATAGAACACCAGGATTGCTTATGAGACATTGTTGACGCTACACTTGCTCAGAGAAAATGGCGGACAGCATACAACTCGCTGAGGGCAGAAACTATGCAGGACTGTCAGTCACCGGCCGTGGGCGGGGCCTGAGCAGTGCGACGTCACACTGCTCAGAGAATTAAAACTGCATGTCTAACGAGACTGTTTTGGTTTAATGGGGATTAAAAAAAAGGAGTGGGTGGATTTTTATCATTGTAAGGTGGTTGTGTTCACACACTGGCAACACACATTTGTCCAAACACCATTGTAAAAGTGGATTTTGCATAATTGGTGCCCTTTAATAGGATTTCAAACCACATATGAATGTAGCTCAAAACAGATTTGTAAAAATCACATTTCATGTGAATTTTTTTGCCGTTCACACTTGTTAAATATGATCAGATTCCAATCGGATATGCACAAAATTTTGATTTGGATGTTGTACCCCAAACAACAAAAAGGGTGGTAGATAAGCAGATGCAGTGAAATGTTATGACCCCCTCTCCTATGTGAACCTCCCCCTCCAGTACAGCTGGAGGTGAGAATACAGTCATCTTTAGATGTGTTACTAGGAATGGGTGATTAGCTGAGAGGAATGTGGCATATTATCGCTTAGGAATTCCACTTCTCACTAGTCGAAGTGGACTACTTCTCACTTTCCAGTTCCCTTGAACTGAAGGCGGTAACGTGTCAGCACAACCCCCTTGAGGGGGCAGGGTTGAAAGAGGGATATAATTCAGTGTCCCACTCTCCCGTTGGCGCTCTCTCCAGCATTTAAGGTGGGGTCTGTTTGAGTGCATTTCCCTACTAATTTGGCAGTTGAGATCTTTCAGTTCCTTCTACTGAGGCTGAGGCAGAAGCTGATGCAAGACAGGGATGGACTGCTAGCAGAGTAGAAAGAGGTCTGTATGGCATGACAGGCATCCTGCTGTCTTTCTGGTTGCCCCTCTAACATAGTAAAAAGTTGGCGGCAATGCTGTAGATGTGATTGTCAGCATTCTCTCCTGGTCCACGAGATGAGAATGTTATTGCACCTTAACCTGCTCCATGGAGATGAAGGTTATTTCCCTGGTGGATCTCCTAAAAGTGCCTTGCTCTCCTTTTTAGTGTATTTATTATTATTTAGGGTACAGAGCCTGTGAGATGAGGTGGACAGGGTTGCATGAATGACCCACTCTCTCACATTTTGAACTCCCTAATTTATCAGATTGGGAGTAAGCAGGGTTATAGGCTCCCCTTTTGAAGGGTTGTGAACATCTTTACGAGTGTAGCACTTGGCAGTGTGATATCTGAAGTGACCAAAGTCACGGGAAGTGGCCCATTCTCTCATCTGTTGCCCTCCCCAATCTATCAGGTTGGGTATTAAAACAGGGCTATGCTCCTTATGAATATGGGCAAGGTTTAGCTTGACATAGAAAAAATTTAGCCCTCCCCAGTTCATCAACTGGGATTAAAGTAGGGTTGTGCCCCCTGACAGGTATCCTTACGAGTATAGAGCTAGACAGGTGAGGTCGAATGTGGTCTATGTCCACACTCTCACTTGTCACCCTTGTCATCCAATATTTCCTAATTGGGGCTGAAAGCAGGGTTGTAGGCTCCCCTTTCAAGGGTTGGTTGGTATACACATTGCAGAGCTGGACAGATGAGAGCTGAGATGGACTAAGTCACAAGAAGTGGCCAACTCTCTCATCTGTCACCCCCCCCCAAACTATCGGATTGGGTATTCAAGCAGGGTTATGCTCCTTATGAATCTTGAAGGTTGAGCTTGACAGATAGAGTCTGTTGCCCTCCCCAGTTCATCAACTGGAGTTTAAAGAAGGGTTGCGCTCCCTGGCAGGTATCTTTTATGAGTAGAGCTAGACTGGTGAATTGTATGAGGCTAAGTATGCTCTCTCATCTGTCGTCCTCCCCAATTTATTATATTGGGTGTTAAAGCAGGGCTATGCTCCTTTGTGAATATCTGTAAGGTTTAGCTTGACATATGAAAGCTGTCGCCCTTCCCAGTTCTTTGACTAAGGGTTAAATTAGGGTTGGGCTCCCTGGCAGGAGAAGATTATGAGTAGAGCTTGACAGTTGAGATCGAGTATGGAAACTTTTTCCACTCTCTCACTTGTCATCCTCGCCAAATTTTCATATCGGGTATTGAAGCAGGATTATGCTCCTTGTGAATGGGTTGATCCCTATTCCCAGGCAACTCGAAGGTCAGAGCAGGTCTTTGACAGGGCAGAATGGTCTGTATCGTGGTTAGCCATCCATTCTCTGTTTCCTCACCAGCTCATTAGACTGGACTATCATAGAAATTTTCCCTCACACACTCCCTTTGGTACGCTTCTCCCGTAAGACTTGTGTTAAGGTCTGGTATCATAATATATTGAGTTGCTGTGGAGTTGCTGTGAGTGACTCCATACTCAGCGACTGACACAACGTCTCATTCCTCACTCAGGGAAGCAGGGTTACACACGGTACCCATGACGTATCTCACCATTTTAAGTGATAAATATGTTCTGTAAGTTTTAACCATGAGAAACAAAAATATTTGAAGACTCTTGTATAAAAGAAGTGTGCTTAATTGTACTGAATGTGCACTTGTAGTGTACTTCAAATCTTGAGTATATTTTTGGTAACACTTTTGTTTAGGGTCCAATTTTCACTATTAACTAGTAGCTTACTAACATGCATATTACTAGGATATTGGCTTTTTATAGCACTTATAAAGCACATATTAATGCAGAGGTCTCCAAACTCCATCCTGGAGGGCCGCTGTCCTGCAGAGTTTAGCTCCAACCAGCTCCAACACAACTGCTTGAACGTTTCTTGTATGCCTAGTGAGACTTTACCTGGTTCAGGTGTGTTTAATTGGGGTTATAGCTGAATTTTGCAGGACAGCGGAGGACCGAGTGGAGGACCAGGACCAAGTTTGGAGACCTCTGTATTGATGTCTTATTCTGCATGACAATATTCTACATCCCTTAATCCTACCCAATACCTAAACTTAACAACTACCTTACTGACTATTAATAAGCAGTAATTAGGAGTTTATTTTGGCAAAAGTCATAGTTACTAGTTAGTTAATAGTGAGAATTAGACCATAAACTAAAGTATGACCATTTTAAAAAAAGGGGGAAAAAGAAAAGAAAAAAAGATAGAAAAGAAAAACTGTACTAGCAGATAATATAATATTAACTAAATAAAGTGCCTGTACACTTTTATGACTGTTTCTTAACACACTTAAAGCTGCGGTAGGTAATTTTTGTAAAAATTTATTTTTTACTTATTTGTTAAACCTGTCATTATGTCCTAACAGTAGAATTTGAGACAGATAATCTGTGAAAAAATCATGCTCCTCTGGCTCCTCCCAGTGGTCCTATTGCCATTTGCAGAAATACACCGCTCCCGGTAAGAAACAACCAATCAGAGCCAGGAGGAGTGTCTTAGCAGTGTCAATCAAGCTCGAGTGCGCGCTGATCACACCCCTCTCATGCACAGCGCGTACAGGCGTTCAAATTCAAAATTACCCGCAGCTTTGCTTATGGTGGACAAACAATCCAAACTGCCAATTCCTCGAGTGGCACCTGCTCATAAAATAAAGACGGGTAAACGGAAAAAGACAGTTGACGGTGATAAAAAAGCCAAAAAGATAGTGATGGGCATTCCGGCTCTTTTTCGTGAGCCGGCTCGTTTAACTCAGCTCACTGAAAAGAGCCGGCTCTTTAAATAATAAATGTTTTAACTATGACTTTGACTGTGATAGGTGTGAAAACAATTTGTGAAATTGTGAGACATTGCGAGTATGATTTCATTTAATAATTTAATTAGAACTGTTTTCACACCTATCATAGTCAAAGTCATAGTTAATTATTTAAAGAGCCGGCTCTTTTCAGTGAGCTGAGTCAAACAAGCCGGCTCACGAAAAAGAGCCGGAATGCCCATCACTAGTGTGTGCGCCTAGGCTTATATAATTATATTTTTTGTGTTGTTCTTTGAATTATTAGTCTATTGTTTTAAATAAAATTAAAATCATTCATTACATAATGATTTGATTTCTATAGGCTTTATTTTTAAAAATAGAGTCGGCTCTTCAGATATGTGAGCCGGCTCCCGACGTTCACGTAAAAAAGCCGGCTCTTTGAGCCGGCTCGTTCGCGAACGACCCATCACTTCAAAAAGAAAGAATTAGATAGAGCCCGAAATAAAACAAGGGTAAATATCGGAGCGGCTTTTCCGAGGTGGAGGGAGCTACGTGTCCTGAAAGGATTAAAAACCGATGCAGAGTTAGCCACATTTCTGCTTGACAAGTAAGTATCCCTGCTTGATTTGTTTCATTTAAGAACTACACAACTAAGATCATTTCAAAACAGGCCTGACAAAGGCTCCGTTTTGATGGGGGAGGAGCTGTGGAGGGAGGGCTGTAGCGCAGCAGAGAGCAAGGAGGAGAGACCTGTGAGTTGTGCTTGTTCAAATTTTCAGGCTAAGTCAACGTTTTCTAAAAACTCCCTACTGCAGCTTTAAATACAATTTTAAAAAGTGAACTTTGTAATAATTTCAAATTAAAAGTTCTAATTTAAAGCACAATTTAAATCATGTTTTAATAATCTTTTATGTTTTAAAGTGTTTGATTATAATTTTAACTGTGGTGCTATTTCATATTACATTTAAAGTTAATATATTTTAATTTAGTAAATTGCAACTTCATCAATAAATACACAAATGTGTAATTGCAAATGATGTACAAATTTCAATAGAAATGCCATTAAAGTATACTTTAGATCACCATAAATGCTCGTCTACACATTCGGAAGTACACTTGAACCATATTTCAAAGACAATAGAAGTAATTATAAAATTACATATTCTCCCGAGACCCAGAAAAAAAAGTTTTAGTTTTATTTAAATTTTTGTTTTTTAAATGTCATTACATTTTATATATATATATATTAGATGTTATGCACAAGAAAGAGATGTACTTAAGTCCTACTTAAATGTCAAAAGTTGATCCAATTGCATTTAATATAAATGTAAACTATAATATATTTTCATTTAATTGAAAACATTACATTCAGTATACATTAAATATATTCTTCATATAGTTTTTTATTTCCATAATAAGTACACTTTTTTAAAAGTATGCTAAATTGTACTTCTTTTTCCCAAGGGCAAAGTGTCGAGGAGAAAGTGACAATCAATAGCTGCACAATTTGAATGTATTTGTGGATACACAACTCACGTGTGTGTGGATATAGCGAGAGGGCAGGAGCATTTGAGAACGCCCCGAGGGAGAAATGTGCACTTGTTCACACTGCCCTCCATCTGCTCTCTATGAGGACGTCAGTATGACTGAATATGCCATCTTTCAAGCGCGAGGAGCCTGTTGTACTGTAACTCATGACAAATCATCTGACAGCCCTTTATTAGAAAGGAGAACACCTCCCGTGTGCCTTTTGTTCCTTTTCATTATATCGCCTGCTCTCCTCTTTGTTTAACACCCTCCCTTTTTGTATTTGTGTGTGTGTGCAGAATAAGGCACATACTGCCCTGTACTTCAGTCCCCTAAGGACGGTATCATATTATTTGTTGTTTCTCATTTACTTTTGTTTGATTTCCTTCGATGCAGAGCATCCTGTACCCTGCATCCTGTACCCTGTACATGACATTCATGCCAACACTATTCACTGAGAAAGATCAGTCTTGGGCTCTGTTCCAAAACCTAGTGAGCTGCATCATTTTGCTGTTAGCATGTTAACTAACAATTCAAATAAGCATAAATCATGCATCATGCACAAATATTGTGTAAAAATTCTCTATTTTAATCGAAAATGTTCTATATTAAATTCAACATTTGTTTATATCAACATTTCTCTTGCCATTTTTCTCTGCTGAGCTTCTTGCTGAGCTTCTCGTTTCCATCGCAGTCTAAAAAGTACCGTGAAGATTAGGCAAATTAGTCTGGTGACGTAGGACCGTGCGTGACTTTCCAGTTCCTGCTGGATTTCGTCCTCCGCATATAAGCTTAATAAAGCCCGAACCTCGTTATTGGTTCATCGTCGTATTTTTTAAACTATACTGTTGATTCGAATAATAAAAAACAACTCTTGCTGCACACATCGCAACAGACTTTTAAAAATGGTGGTTGAAAATAAAATCTGCGTGGAGTCAACCAATCAGCATGTTCAGCGCCCAAGTCCCACCCCCGAAAGTTCCTGAACTGTGAAAAAGTACTACCTCGCAAACAGGGACTTTCTGAGGGGAAATTTTTACCCAGAACTTCATTTAGACCCTGGTTCCTGAAATCAAAACACACCGAGTCCCTAGTTCCTGGAGAAAGTCCCTGCGGTGGAAACGCGGCTTTAGATTAGCAATATGTATCTTAAGGTACTACTATGAAACCTTAAGCAGTAAATAAGCTACAAAGATGTACTTTTAAGGGGACTGCCCCAGTGACAAGCTGTTGCTACTCCTAAAGGTACAATTGTTGCACTTTATTTTATGAGAGTGTACAAAAAGTGGACAAAAAACACCCTTCAAGTTCAACTAATTGCACTTTAAAAAAAATGCTAAAACAGTGCCTCCTTTTTAACAAAGGGTTGTCTTACTTCTGTTAGTCCTTCATAGGCATTTTTGGAGAAACATCTGAAACAAAATTGATACTTAAAGCTGCGGTCCGTAAGTTTTGCCTCTTTGTCACCATCTCTGGTAATACACATTTAGTTAACAAAACGAAACTATAAACATTTTAATGCTTTAAAAGTGCGCAAACTGAAAGAAATAAACAGCAGGTGCTGGCTTTTTTCAGACAGTTCACGTTAGCAAGTAGTCTACGGCTAGTAAAAAAAACACTTCAACATGATCTTTAACTTAAGCAAACGCTGGTAAAACACATTTAGCTAAAGCTGCAGTCCGTAAGTTTTGCCTCTTTGTCGCCATCTCTGTTTGAAACCTGCAATTGCAGTTATTTGTGGAATTATCATCTTTACGTGGGTTGTGCATCGGCATGGCTCCTCAGCGTGGATAAATCTAATGTTTGCTGTCAGTCACCACACTGGGGTGGATACTGTACTTCGGAATCACAGATTCTACCAGGGGCATTTCCTCGGAGGAGGCAAAGGAGGCAGTGCCTCCTCAAAAAAACTGGATGAGAAAATAATCGATATTACAAAAATAAAACAACGCAAATGTTACAAAATTTGACATTAAAAAGTGTAAAAGTCACTCGTTTTTGTAAAGAAACACTGTCAAACAGCGACACCCGCAGGTGAAGTTACAGTGGGGAGTCCGCATCTCTGTGCCTCCCTTCAGCTCATAGAAACAAAGCAAAGCCTCTGTAGCGTGCGGTGGGTTTAGTGGGGGGTAATTGAGAATGAATGGGGGAAAGTCATGTGAGAGGAGGCAATGCCTCAATTGCGCTATGATTGGATATGATCGGACATGATTGGTTCGTGCGATAAATCCCGCCTCTTGTTTTCGTGCGCATTCTCGTTGAATCGGCCTGAATAAAGACAGTGATGGCATTAATGGGAAGACTAATAAAAAAGTAAGTAAACAACTGTCATTTACCGCTTTGTGTCATGTTAAAATCAAACTCGAAATGGATTAAAACACTCGAATTAAAACACCACCGCACACCACTGGATTCTACGTATTGGAAGTATGACTAATGCTGCGTTCCAGGCAGGTTTTGGAGCCCGCAAGTCACGACTTCAAATCACGACTCACGACTTTGTAGCGTTCCAGGAAAGTCACGCCAAACTGCGTAAAAGTGTAAACAAACCAACATGGCGGACCGTACGGGGCTTATGCTCATTAACAATTATTTCTATCGCCAAAGGTGCTTACTCCTTGATTATTTGAGGGAAACAGAGGAGGAAAACGGCGCATAAGGCAAGAGAAGCTGTTATAACTTTAATTTTACCGTGCACTTGCTTAAACACCGCATCCGTAGGGGCTGCCATTGATTTTTCGCGGGCTATGTGACGTCAGAACCCGTAACTGGGAGTACATCGATCTAGTACGAGATCACGGGTGGGAAGTCACGACTTTGACTGCTGTTCCAGTGCACTTTCACGGGTAGAAGGTTGGAAAAACACAGGTTACGGGTTGCCTGGTACGCGGCATAAAATAAGAATTTTCACTGGAAAATGTCATCTGAACAAGTAAGTAACAAATCTGCCACTTTTGTTCTGACCAACTGAGGAAAAAAAGCATTGCAATAAGTAGCGCTGCCAATGGTGATTAAATCTAACATTCACTTAACTCGGATCACGTCAAACCGTGCAAATTATTATTTTTGTTATACTTTGTTCTCAAATTGTTAATTTTACCAACATCAGCATTGCGTGACTACATGTATTTAGTGTTTATTAGCGTTACCTGTAGATTTCAATTTCTGTGCAGTCTAATCTCTAACGTTAATTTGTCATACCATACAATCCGCCATCAGAATAAGTTTATTTATTACAGCTGCTGTGAGAAAAGGCTATAAATGATCTGCCTCCCATGCGATATAGAGTAGTTAGCTGGGACTCGTTCTTTATGTAAACAGAAGTGACGTAATGACGCAAAGACAAACGGCGACATGCTCGAATTTAGAAAACATTATTACAAGCTTACCGTTGTGAATCAGGTTAAGGTAAGGAGATAATTTAATGGAGCTTTTGCTTCTGTCTCATTTAAGTCTCAAAATAAGTAGTAGGAAAATATAAACTACCATGTTTTTTTCTTGTTTTTTTTCCCTCTTGGCAGTTAATATACTAATATGTATTTGATTCTGTCAAGAACAAGTCAAGTGTTAAAATCAAAATCTAAACAGTATATTTTTCCCTCTGAAAACGCTAAAAGCACACAGGAACTTACCCTCGTTCAGTGGCAGATTGTAGCGTGACTGTCCCTTTAAGGCCCGAGGAGTTTCGCCACAGTGGGTCAATTCACTAGCTTCTCTTGGGCGTGATGCCAGTTGTTGGGAAGGCTGTCAGAGAGAGCAGGCCAGCCAACAGATCCATTAGTCTAGACTGCCCTAATCACGCAGGGGAAAAGGCTACAGAGGACAGAGCTGGACCCCTCGGGTCAGGAGGAGATGTATGTCAGGCCACTGAACTCTAACACTCTACTCGAGGCTCATAATTAAAGCTACAGGTTAAAGATACAGTCCCTGTTTTCAACACTTGGCAGCCAGCCTACATACGTTTGAGTATAGTGACAAGAAATGGAGATGTTCGATTAGTCCAAGCTATTGATGCACGGGAGGGCTTTAAAAGGCACACATACATTTAAAATTACATGTTCAAAAGTCGTGTTAAATAAAAAAGTGAGAAAAAAAGGTTAAATGCACTTTATTCATTAACATGCATAATATACATTTCATAATGCATGCATTACTCTAGCCAGTAATAGAAAGGTGCTTCAGGTTGTGCTATAATATTTCAAATATATTAGAACTTGCTTGAATTAACTGGCGTTCTCAGCATCACAACATAAGCATAAGCTGCAATACTTCTCCCTCTTGTGGCATGTATTGGTAACTACACACAGAAATAACATAAAATAATATCTAAATAGTTAATTGGTTAATTTAAAGATTATAATCATACCAAAATTATTTTTATAAACCTTTTACAATATATATATATATATATATATTATG
>RJVU01053773.1:2432565-2444426 GCA_003731715.1 Anabarilius grahami
TTGCAAAGCTATTATGGCGGCCAATAGAACTTTGATAATATAACTTTTCAATAATTTTTTTTCAAAAAGTTTCCTGAAATGCACATTGCATTTTTAAATTCATAAACATATAAAATATTGAATCCTAAAAAAGTGCTAACAATTAAAATAAAAATTATAATTATTATGGTTACAAATACAATAAGGTCTTATTTGTTAAGGCATTAGCTAACATGAACTAACAATGAGAATTTTTTTTTAGAAATGTATTTTATTAATTTATAGCATTTATTAATCTTTGTTTATTAATCTATTATTAATTTAAATAGTCGTTCATTGTTTGTGGGTCATTGACGAATATGTTTTATTAAGTGTTAACAATGAGATAATGTGATGTTTATAATGAATTAACACTGCTTTTGTCATTTTTTTTAAAGATGGACAAAATTTGTCACTAAAAAAGTCATTCGGTTTAACCAAAATTTCGGTTTTACTGAATGACACCTTTGGTTATACCGAATGACGATATTTTCAAACAATGCTTAAAATATTACAACATTTTCCATGTTTTATAGTGGTTGTACCATATGACCTGATGTTTCAGGACATGTGTATGAGTGAGAAATATAGTTAAGAGAGAGTTAGTTACTTTGCTTCAAAACCATGTGGTCCTTTGCAGGTGTCTGAATGATGTCACATCCTGTCACATGATACTGACTGCATGACTTGATCCAAAATGGTCCATTTATATTGGTTACTCCGAATGACATCAATAAAATTCATTTTTCCGGACATTCTTTCTCATAACAAAGCTATGACTTCTACACATAATTTTAATACCATTTTGCACTATGTTGATATATGATGTTATAAAATCATGCCAGAATAAAAAACATTTATATACATTTTTAATCACAAATTAAATGGCTGTGTTGGCCTTTGGATGGGTAAACCGAATGACCTTTTGATACTTCAAAATATTTAAAATACCTTTATATGTAGCAAAATATAATTAAAACATTTTGGATTCAATAAAAGAGATCTAGTTGTACTACTTTGGATGTCATATCTTTGTTTTTTATCATTATTAAGGCCTTTGGCCAAAAAATGACCCGTCACGTCATTGACTCTTGTACATGTTAGTTCACAGTGCATTAACTAATGTTAACAGATGACACATTTGATCATAAAAATTTATTAGCAAATGTTGAAATTAAAATTAAGATTAATACATATTGCAGAAGTATTGATCATTGCTATTTCACGTTAAGTTTGTAGTTCACTTATGTTAACAAATAGAAACTTATTATAAAGTGCTACCATTATTGTATAATAAAAATACATCACTGTCATGCTATAAGATGGCATACCTCAATGGCTTTTATGGAGCACAGATTAACAGTTTAGCTATAGTCATCTTTTTTTTATTATTGATACAGCATTATTTTAATGATTAGTATGTGTTAGCTTTATGTAGCAAATCCCCCGCAGAGACATGTGGCAGCCCTCTAATTCTGATGGCAATCCTATTAAATCTTTGCAGGTGGATGGGTAAGACCTCCACTGACTGGTTTTGTAATGGGTAGATGCTGGTTTGTCTCCCAATGACAGATGGCATACATTTTAAGATAATTGCATGCTGGGAAACAGCACTCTCATCTTATTGGCCTTTTAAGATGACCAGTAAAGCCCAACATCTATGTTTTCAAGTGCAAAGAGGCATAGGCAACGTTTCTGCAATGCGTGTCAGGACTTCATTGGACAAGATTGGATGGAGAAAAAATGCATAAATATACTTATGAGTTGTAATGGAATACTGATAATTATTACTGATTGATTGAGCTTTGGATATTTTATTTGAGAAGAATTCTGAGGTTTTGTTGATCTTCAGTTATCTTCACTTGATGCCTCTGCAGAAAGAGATCTTGAAGGAGGTTTGGACAGAAGACAGGTGAGTAGTGATTTCTGCTCCATTATAAATAATGTCAATAGTGTGTGTGCTTTGCTAATAATGTTGATTTATCTCTTAGTCTCCCTAATGACGACTCCAAAAGGTCAGGACAGGTGAGTTATATATTAATGTGTTTGTGTATGTTTCAATCTATGTCTACACGTTCATATTCAAGTGCAAACATACTTTAATGTGGGTCTAAAAGTCTGAGAACACATTGAAAAAAAAATTTTTTTTCATTTAAACTTCGAAAGTTAAAACAATTGTAAAAGAAAAGTTATTAGAAATAAATATTTCAGAGATCATATATTTCAGTTCTTCCACTGAAGCTCAAGATGTGCTTTGGATCATTCTCAAGTCATGCTGGAGGACACGATCATCACATTTTACACAAACTTATGGAGCTCAAGTGCTGCTGTTAATAAAGAAAAGGGCAACAAACCAAATACGAACATACTATGAAATTCATGTTATTTTTTTAATTCAATTAGTTCCGTCATGAAACTCTAGATGGCGCAAGCTGATCCTTTATATGCAGTCTGCATCATTTACCTCATGGCACAAGATGATTGGCCTCTGCTGATCCTGCAGCCAGTGAGGTTTCTTGCTCTACATTTAAATAGTCTGGTTCATTGTTTGCTGTAGTGCTCTGAACACCTCCACCTCCCCAGCTCCACCTGTCTAGATCTGCTATGGGATTTATTTATGTTTATTCATGCAGAAGCAGCATATCTTACAGGCTCACAACAGCGTGTCTGTGTATCTAAGGCAATAGCAAGTTCACATGCTCTGCAGCATCGTAGTCAGGGTCTAAAATAAACGCTCACCAAGCGCCAAATGTGAGTAGAAATTGGCATTGGCGAGTATATTGTGAGAACATGAACGTGAACAAATGCGAATGAGTCTCTGCAAATTTGATGCTGGGCACAACACACAAAAGTTTAATCCAAGTGCAAAAAGACGCAAAAAGGAACTCAATTTGTTACTCATGCGTTGTGTGGAAAATTTTGTGTGCGCATTTTGGAAATCCGCATCTCAGACAGCGAGCGAATACTGAACTGAGCTCTTTTTGCGCTTAAACAGACATATGAAAACAAAATTGTCAAAATGCCGGTCTCGGCCAGTGTCCTCGTAAAAGTAAACATAGTCATGTTTAACATAATTATGTTTTAAGTGAACATAAACAGTTCAAGAAAAACAAGAAAACACACATTTATCAGTATATTGGATCTGTGCATTAACTCTTAAAGTGACAGCAGCCTAATATTCCTGCTGCCGTCTGTATGTTTAATGTTAATTAAACAACGAAAGACAAAGAAAAATCACTCACTGCTCTACACTGAATAACTTTTGTAACTTTAATAAGGATTAATCTATGTTTAATGGCTGGTAAAAAATATTTATGGTCAGTAAATGGTCACCAGCAATTGGCAGGTGTGGCAAAAAGTTAGTTTTAAAAGCCTAGTACAGAGGTCACTAATAGGCGGACCGCGGTCCGGATCCGGACCCAGCCGCCGTTCTATCCGGACCCGGACCAATAACCCATAAATTATTGACTTTTGTCGGAGCCTTTCTATTTTAACCCGCGCAGCTTTTCTAGCATCTATGGTACTGGTTTAGCGCGGCCCAGGAAACTCACAGACCAATAGCATGCGTTGTAAATCATGTCATGTGATACTACTCGAGTCAGACAGCGAGAGAGACACACACACACACACACACACAGGGAGAGACGACGAGACGAGACGAATGAGAGACAACGTTTCACATGGCGTTCTCTAAAAAGAGAAAAGTGGACAGCGAAAACAGAGCTTTTAATCAAGAATGGACGGATTCTTACATGTTCATTCTTCCCACGGGCAGTTTATTTAAATTGATCATTTATTATTAGAGTACTTATTATTTCCCTACAGATCAATATATAAAAAGACAATAAATATTGTTAAAATATTATTCAATTTGTACTTTCATTTTATTTGACAGTCGTCTCTTGACTAGGCTACTTACATATTTTCATACAACTACTAGGCTGTGGCACTGAATGATAACACAAGTTAGTCATTGTGATGTTGCGGACCTTTGGTTGCTGATTTTTTTTCTAACTGGACCTCTTAGAATTTTAATTCAATACCCCTGGCCTAGTAGATCTAGTCCACCAAGACCAAATACATTAACATTGACATATTCAAAAACATGCTAAAGCTATTCAGAGAGTTGTCATGATAGTTAACTGAAACTAAAACTAAAACCATAAAAAAACTTTTTTTGTTGCTTGAAGTAAATACGTATTAGCTGAAATAAAATAAAGCATAACATTTTTTTTTTATTTCATCTAGTTGCCAAGGCAACATTTCTTATTTTAAAATAACTAAAACTAAAACTGAAATAAAAATTAATACAAACTAAATTGCACTGAAAAATGGGAAAACACATATTGTCTAATTTACTCAATCATATTATTTGCGATCTACATAACAAAATTGTGTTTCTCTTCAAAAACTTAATTTCTTCACTTTCGATAAATGTAATTCTCTAAAATGTGCAATCTAATAGATTAAGTTATTTAGGGTGAATGTATCAAGCCAATCAAGTACTCGAAAATGATTTTTGCTGAAACTGTAGTTCCCAGCATGCTTTGCTTGGGACTTAATAGGAAAGTAAAAATGTTGAAATTAAGTGTTGTTTTATGTGTTTTTGAGCAAGATGAGAAAAGGGGGGAGACTTTATAGTGTTTAATTTGCTTAGGCTGTGGTCTGATACATTACTGCTTTTCCCTAAGAGCATTTCATTACTTAGCATGTAGTATGCTTATATGTGCTGTTGTTGCAAGCTAATAGTTTGATAGCTAGCTAATACAAACTTATAATTCAGTCATGTGACACAAAAATATATGAAATTGAATCAATCCTGTTAGGAAACTATATTAAAATCCTGTCAGGGAACCATACTAATATAATCTTATAATTCAGTCATGTGACACAAAAATATATGAAATTGAATCAATCCTGTTAGGAAACTATATTAAAATCCTGTTAGGGAACCATACTAATATAATCTTATGATTCAGTCATGTGACACAAAAATATATGAAATTGAATCAATCCTGTTGAAACTATATTAAAATCCTGTTAGGGAACCATACTAATATAATCTTATAATTCAGTCATGTGACACAAATTAAAATCACTTTGAGACCCCTTAACTGGGTTATTTAAAAATTACTTCATTCCATAATGTTGAAATTATATAAACAAATTCATGTAAATCCAACACACCTTTTTTCAGTGTGACATGTTTAAAACTGATAAAAAAAATTACCAAAACTATAACTAAAATTAAAACGTATTGATTACTTTTTCACTTAAACGGTTCTGCTGATAATGTAATCTGTAATGAAGAAGGTTCATTCTGCGGTAGTGTTCAGTAGCTGGTATACTCCTCTGGTGTTGTTTTGGTTGCTCCTGAGGCAGATGGGCTTTACACTGAATCCTATTATCAACTTCTCCGGACTAAACTAGCTTTCATAATCAGCCACACTGATGCCCTCAGCACACACTCATATACACACACATGACCGCTTCATCTGCTCTCTTGCCTGGACTTTTACTTTTGAACCGATGTCATCTCAATAACCATGTCTGCAGAGAAGGTACATCTTAACTGTGGCGTCTTATAGCGGAAAAGAGCTTCTAGTTTCTAAATGCAGTTAAATTCAATGTACTAAGAATCTGTGTGTTTTAAGCAGTAATAGAACCAATACTAAGAAAATGTTTGTTAATTTTGTGCCAGGCATAAACAGTGTAGCTCTATGAGGCATTAAACATGCCTAAGTTAGATAATACAAGTCTGTTTGTGTGATTGATTGGTTGATTGATTGATTAGTTAGTGTTTTCTGTCAGCATACACGTGTCATTGATCTTTTGCGATTTTCGGTAACACTTTAGTATGGGGAACACATATTCACTATTATCTACAACTTTTGCCTCAATAAACTCCTAATTTACTGCTTATTAATAGTTAGTTAGTAGGTAGTTTTTGTAGCATTTAAGAGTAAGTATTAGGTAGGATTAAGGGATGTAGAATATGGTCAGAATAAGGTTTTAAAGGGTTAGTTCACCCAAAAATGAAATTTATGTCATTAATTACTTACCCTCATGTCGTTCCACACTTGTAAGACCTTCGTTCATCTTCAGAACACAAATTAAGATATTTTTGATGAAACCCGAGGGTTTCTGAACCTCACATAGTCAGCAAAGTCATTGCACCTTTTGAGTTCCAGAAAGGTAGTTAAAAACATGGTTAAAATAGTCAATGTGACTGCAGTGGTTCAACCTTAATGTTATAAAGTGACGAGAATACTTTTTGTGCGCAAAAATAACGACTTTATTCAACAATTTGAACCGTTGTCATATGTAGTGCAGGCTTCCTTGTTTACATCCGAATGCTGGCTCATTATTGGCCGGATCCTGTGTCAGCATCACATGCACGCGTCGTGCTGCTCACGTGTTTAGCTTCGGCCAATACTGAGTTGACGTTCGGATGTAAACATGGAAGCCTGCACTGAGTTCACTACGTATGACAACGGTTCAAATTGTTGAATAAAGTCGTTATTTTTGTTTTGTTTTTGCGCACAAAAAAGCCGCTTTTCCACTGTCGGACCGAACGGTTCTCATTGCGTAACCGTTCCATTCCGTGCCGATCTGGTCCAACTGGTATGGTTACGGTTTCATTTTCCACTGTGGGACTGATAATGGCCACTCTTTGGAATGTAATATAAAAGTGTCTGTCGATGCCTTGGTAACACAACGGTTTACTTATGATATGAGATGTAAATAACGATTGCGTTATGGAGGATGATTAAATATTTCTTTTAGTTTTATTATTATTTTAACCATGTTGCTCAAATAGAGCGCTTAGCCAGCTATGGAGAAACGGATAGCCATGCAACAGACAAGCGGCCAATCAACGTCACTTCACGGATTCTACCAGCACGATTCAGCACAGTTAGACAACCGTGCCGAGAATTCCGGGCCGAGAACGGTTTGTATTTGTGCCATGCCATACCAGGCTCCAGTGGAAACACAAATGGAACTGTTCCTTGCCATTCTAAGAACCGTTCGGCTCGAAGGTGGAAAAGTGGCTAAAGTATTCCCGTCGCTTCATAACATTAAGGTTGAACCACTGCAGTCACGTTGCCTATTTTAACCATGTTTTTTACTACCTTTCTGGGCGTCAAAAGGTGCAATGTCGTTGCTGCCTATGTGTGGTTCAGATACCCTTGGATTTCATCAAAAATATCTTAATTTGTGTTCAGAAGATGAACGAAGGTCTTACGGGTGTGGAACGACATGAGGGTGAGTAATTAATGACAGAAATTTCATTTTTGGGTGAACTAACACTTTAATATGTGTTTTATAAGTACTAATAAACAGTCAATATTCTAGTAATATGCATGCTAATAAGCATCTAGTTAAAAGTGAGAATTGCAAACTAAAATAAAAGTGTAAAACTGATTTTCCTGCTTTTCAAGAGCCTTTTCAACAGAAATTATGTAATCTTAAAATGGCAGTGCCACAAAGACTCATTCTGCCTTGATCCTGCTTACAGGTCCAGATTCTCTAAGACTGTCATCCATTAGTCTATGTTCCAATAATCTGTAATCTAACATCTTTTTTTATAGTAAAAGTCATTTTGAATTTTAATTTGTCAGTATTCTATGCCAGACAGTGTCAATAATGCTAAATCTGCTATTAGATTCTATTAAAGGTTTCCCTAAAGGATTAGTTCACTTTGAAATGAAAAGATTTTGAAATGAAGATTTACTCACCCTCAAGCCATCCTATTTGACTTCTTCTTTCTGATGAACACAATCAGAATTATATTAATAAATATCCTGAAGTGTCCAGGCTTTATAATGGCAGTGAACAAGACCTACGAGTTCAAAGCTCAAAAAAGTGCATCCATCCATCATAGACGTACTCCACACGGCTTCAGAAGCCCTTTATTAACCCCCCGGAGCCGTGTGGAGTACATTTATGATGGATGGATGGATGCATGCACTTTCTTGAACTTCATACTTGTTGGACCCGTTCACTGCCATTATAAAGCTTGGATGTGTCAGGATATTTATTAATATTTAACTCCTACTGTGTTCATCAGAAAGAAGAAAGTCATATATACCTAGGATGGCTCGAGGGTGAGTAAATCTTATTTTTCATTTCAAAGTGAACTAATCCTTTAAGGGCTGTTTTGAGACTTATCTTTTTCTTTTTGAATAAAACACCTGAGGTTCTTATGCGCAATACATTTGGACTCTTGATTAAGTAAGCCAAGGGTTAGGTATAGTTCATAGTCTGGGAATTGTGTAATATCTTGATTGACTGAAGTGACTCTTTGATCATCAGCTTGATTGTGTTTTCTTGGTGGCAAGATTTAGAAAGGCTTTAGAAAAGGAAAGCAATGCTAACCAGGTTGACTTTCATAAAATTAGCAGCAAATTGATTCAGTGCGTTCTTGTCATTGTTCTAGATGGGTCCTGGTATCTGTGTATTGGTTAAAGTAATCTATCAAGTTTAAAATGATTTTTTTAATGTCAAGATTTTTTTTTTGTCCTACTTTATATCAAGTGTCTTTAACTACTATGTACTAACATTTGATTCATTATTTGATAAAGTGCATTTACTGTGTACATGTTTTTACATAAAATACTTGCATGTAATTACAGCTGTAAATAATTTCTGTAATTACATGTTTGATTACACAGTTAACCCTTCCCTTACATCTTAACCCACCCTTAAACCTACCCATACCACCAAACCTGTCCTAAACTTACCCGTATCCACCTCAACAGCGGCACAAGTTTTTTACAATATAATATCAACACAATAAGTACGTTGGACCTAACAATTATAATAAGTACATAGTGGTTAAAAAAAAAACTAATATAAAGTGTGACCCTTTTTCTAGAATATTTTAGCACTGAAAATAGTACAGAACAGGTTTTACATGTTTAATGTTTTTTGTTTTTCAAAAACAGGAAATATTTTATACATGTGTTTCCTTTTTCCTGAGTATCCTGTGACATTTTTAACCATAAAGGGGGGAGAAAAGGAGAGAGAATATGTCAGAGAGGGGTTGATCAAGGACACTGGTGCATGATGGCACTGAAACTCTCTGACCTGAAAGATTTCGGGTTCACTGAAGTTAATGGCTGAAATTATGAAATGTACTTAAACAATAACTCTAATTAACAATTATCCAATCAATATTTCTCAGCCAACCAAGCAAATGCTTTTGGATGTTTCTGTCAAACAGAACCCCACTTGCATACAAAACTGAATCTACTGTGGCTAACTGTCTACGGAGGGATTTTCCATAATGTATGAGTAAAATCCCCATGCCGGCAGAAATCAAGGATCCCACTGTTTTTTGCTCTTTGTTAAAGAGAGGTCTATAAATACTCTATAAGATTGGAACTAATTAGATTATGTGCTCCCCACTCCGTGCAGTACGGAAGCAGGCTGTGACGTCCGGCTTACATTGTGTAAGAATTAGACTTTCCCCTCCTGCTGCATTCTGTACGTAAGAGGTCACATATTTAATGTCCTTTGTTTGAGCAATGTTTGAATGTACAGAAAATTTTGATTGATTGTTTGTCTTTAAGAAAGGTGTAGACATGATATTACACTACAAAGATGCATTGCGAAATGCATTATTTAACAAAAATCTCAGCTTAATAAATAGAATAAGTATTTAAGTGTTTAATATTAGTAAGTCGGCATTTGCGATAGTCTTTTTATTGCGATAGATTTATTTTTGGCATTTTTACCTTCATTATGATAGGACAGCAAGCAGACAGGAAGCAAAATGGGGGAGAGAGAGGGGGACCGGAAAGGTCAGCAAGCCAGGACTCGAACTCGGGTTGCCAAAGCACAACACCGCTATATGTCGGTTCTGCCCACAAGGCTATCAGTTCCGACTCGATAGTCTTTTCTTCTTTATTATGACATATATCCGAGTGAAACAGCTTCTCGGACAAGAAAAATGTAGGGTGGACTTGATTTTGTCCATGGGGAATTGATTGGATGGTTGTGGTTTGCTATTGGTGGATCTCATGTGAGTGACAGGTTGCCCCGCCCTCACGCCAGCTAACATGTCATCAGAGAAGAGATGCTGCAAGAGGGAGCGGAAGTTATTTTTTGATGAAAGATTATGAGGGAACATGTAATAAATACTGCTATATTTCATAAAAATAAGAATTGGCAATTTTAATTTCATGATGACTTTAGGTAATGCAAATTTTTAAAGTATTATGTGCATCCTTTTGCTTGCTTTCATTGATGTCTGGCAATGGGTAAGTTCAAAACTACTGCTTAAATTTACACAACTATGCACAGAAACGTACAAGCATGCAAAATAAAAACTGTAAATGTGATTCATTGTCCTTATTAACAGCTTATGTAGAAGACAAAGAAGAAGAAGCCGGAGGCAGATTCTGGAAAGGCCAATGGAGCCGAAGACAAACCGAAGAAGAGCAAAGCTAAAAAGACTGAAGAGTTGTCAGGCGAGGAGGAGAGTACGCCTTCAAAGAGTCAGTCTGATACATTACACATCACACACAGACATACAGTACAACCTCATACTGTTGTGACTTCATATTTTGATTTTTTGGATGCCCCTTAGGAAGTAAAATAATCACCAAATAATGGTTACATTGACATTGAATTGCCACATGTTCAAACTGCTGTTCTGAGAGAAATACTGTACAGTTCCTACTAAAAATTTTTTTATGAATATCATTGCATTAGATAACAAAAAAAAAATAATAATGTTTTTATTAAAACATTTCACAAAAAAAAGTTTGTCAGTTTTAAAATTATACTTTATTATCATCATCAGTAACTCAATCAGAAACAATGGCAACAAACGAGAACGAGAACTCGGGCAACAGTGACAGGGAACAACGAAACTAAACAGGAAATGATCATTACAGGGGCCAGTTGATTATTAAATGACGTTCAGATATTTTTAAGTGCTTAGTGTAAGAACACTTTTTTGTGAGCACTGTCATTTTGTACTTGTGGAATAATCCATGGTTGCTAAAACAACTTCTTTTCACTTCTCAGCAGAGAGAAAAACAGTAAAGAAAAAGAAAACCGAGAAGGACAAAGAAGACTTAACAGAGAAGAACACAAAAAAGAAGCACAAGAGTACTCCTAAGAAGAAGAAAGGTATAAGTATTTTGCAGTTGGATTCATATCTAAATATTATGAAATCACAATTATAACAATAAAAGTTACTTTTTGTCAAAGTTTAGTATTTTTTGTACTGAAAAAAATCTGTTTTTCAATATTGTTACATTATGATGAGACCCCGCTTAGAAAATTGACAAAATTCATCCTCAAAATCAACAATACAAAAAAATGCTAAACTTTGACAAAAAGTAATTTTTATTGTCATAATTGTGATTTCATAATATGTAGATATAAATCCATCTGAAAAATACTTGTGAAAAGATGTCTTTCAGTTAGTCAAATAGCACAAGGCAAATAGTGGAGCTCCGTAGCCACCTACTGGTAAAAGTGATCATTTTTTTACTTTTAAAACTGCATTTTCCAAAAGATGGGCAAAAATCTTACACTAAGCCATGTCAAATTATCCATGTTATCCCCATGAATGAAAGTTAAATTTGTGGGTCTTTTATGAAGTGAATTTTACATGAAAAGCTGTTTTTGTATAAAAACCTTTTCAA
This sequence comes from Anabarilius grahami, assembly GCA_003731715.1. NCBI lineage: Eukaryota > Metazoa > Chordata > Actinopteri > Cypriniformes > Xenocyprididae > Anabarilius > Anabarilius grahami. The sequence continues at coordinate 2,444,247 of RJVU01053773.1, forward strand.
CAAATTTGTATTTATTTATTTATTTATATAAATTTAAAAAATATGATAAATCCTCCAAAAACTGCAAAAATATGAAGTAAAAACATTAATAAACAGATTAAAATTACATTTGTTTTTAAAAAAACAATCTTTTTGTTACAAAATTACATTTTGTTGCCTGGGGTCTCTGGAGACCCCAAA
>RJVU01053773.1:2444633-2501391 GCA_003731715.1 Anabarilius grahami
ATTATTAAATATTATTTTCAGCATTTTAGTGAATCAACCTTCCTCAGGCTTATCGTAAGTAGATAAAACAGGATATTTAAAAAATGCCAAACAGAACTTGGTTTGGTATGCTTTGGGAATAGATTGGATCATGTAAATCGACTGGATCTCTACATGACAGGTGGATAGAGGGGGAGGGAGGGAGGTGAAAGCAGGTGAATGGCATTGAATGATGCTTTTAATGTTGGCATTCTCATTTATTATTGCATTATTATTATTATTATTATTATTATTTTTAGGGGCCAAACACCAAAGGTGTGTAGGCACCTATTGTATCCGTTAGATGTCTTCTTTCGCTCTCGAGTCTATGGAAGCTCATATCTGTCAGGACTGTATGGAAAAAAGTTATGAAATTTGGCACACAGTCTGAACATTAACCACAGCAATTTTGGAGTCTGTAACTCAATCCCTCTGTGCCACCAACTATCCAAAGTTGCACTCGTGTTTATACTAATAACTTTTGAACCATAAGGGCCCATCTGCCATTTTAAATTATGTTGTAAAATGCTATATTTTACGAGCGCATTGGGGTATCGTTACAAAACTCGATGTGTGTCTTCAACACTAGTGTTATCAAAAGTACTAACCGCAATACCGGTTAGTCGGTACTGAAATGTTAAAAATGTGACACTTTGAGTGCTGTTGAGCGGATTCGTAAACACCTCTGATTGGCCATTGTGTTCACGCGCTCATCAGATATGTCTGTGATTGGCTACAATGATGAACGCATGGGACGTGTTTGAATTTGAAAGCGTTTTGAAAGGGGGAGCGGACTTTCCACGTTTTTTTTCAAAAACCTACTTTTTCGAACTCCTCCTACACCATAGCTCCAATTTCCATGAGAATTGAATCAGATCATCTTCAGACCAAAAACAAACATGGAATTCAAGTTTATTTATCATACCATTCTTGAAAAACGCGCAAACAAATTCGACAAAGAGCACACCAAATGGACATCTCTGCAATCCTTTAGCATATTCTGACCAAACTTGGTGTGTGTTATGACAACCATGACCTGTGGGTACCTGCACGGTTTCAGCACAGTGCCACCTAGTGGTCACAACATATGAAAATGGGTTTTTCGCTTATAACTTCTGAACAGTTTGACCAAAAATCAAGAGACTTATATCTTTAGATTCAGTACAGCATGCCTATCGTAATGTAACTGGTCATAATACATTCCTTGGGTCATGCTGAGAACATAGATACCAATTTTGCCATAGTCAGCCAAACTTCCTGTCCACCATTTGCTTTAAAACACTTTTTTTTAACTCCTCCTAGACCATTTGTCCGATTTTCACCAAATTAAAGGTCCGATCATCTTCAGCCTGTCGGCAAAAAGTTATGGATTTAATATCCGTATCTAAAGCTGTATCTCTGGAAAGATTTGACATATTGACACCGAAATTTGTGTGTAAATGTCAGCACCAGCTATTGGTCATAAGTAATAAGCAATTGTGTCACATTGCAAGTAATTGTATTAATGGGCTTTCAATGATTTTGCTTAAAATAATCTCCAAATGTCTTTACTCGTTTTTGACTTCAGTGAAACAGGGAAGCCATTTCAGAGGCAGAGTTTTTAAATGAAAGATTATTCATAAGAATAACATGCACAAACANAGAAAGACAAAAAAAAAAAAAAACAATTAAGAAAATTGCCTTAATCATTGTGGCGACCAGGGCGGGCGAGAGCCGTGAGAGAATGGCGCGAGGCCGGTGGCGCGAGAGTTAATGAGCTCCACCTGGGAGGCGCACCGGCCTTGAGTCTCTCACGGCTCTTGCCCGCCCTGGTCGCCACAATCATTTATATGATTTGTCCTTTAAAATTGATATGTCTAACTGTCATTTTGATCAGATTCTGTTGATGAAGATGATGAGGATGATGAAGAGGAGACCTCACAGAAGAAGACAAAGAAGAAAACCACCAAAGAAAGCTCCCCTGCTGACACCAAAGAAAAGAAATCAAAGGCCAAAGGTCAGTTGAGCGTATTCACACTTGAATGCATGCTAATAAGCGAGGCCAAGGTTCACTTTGAGCTTTGTTCCATTAGTTTCAACAGTCAAGTAGCATTTATGTTATTATAAGAGTCACTTTGAACTTTGCTCTTTGTTGGGGGTTGGCTATATAGAGAGTATTTTTGGTCCCTTAAAACAGTTTGAGCTTTTTAGGTTTATTCCCCCCTCAGAGCAAAACACTTTAGGTATCGAATCAGAGGAAATTTAGACAATGGCTTCAGTGTGTGTAACTCTTAATGTCGTTATGTACACATGCATGGGGGTTTGCTGCTCAGGAAGAGGATTAGCGCTAGATCTCGTGAGCTAAGAAGATTAGCCAGAACAATACGGCAGAGCTGTCTTAAAGATCACCACTCTGGTTTGTCTATGAGCTGAAGTGGGGCACATTCAAGTGAATTTAACTCTTGTTTTTAGTTATGGTTTTAGGGATTCGTTTGCTCATCTTAAAGGCTTGGCCTCATTTTCCCTGTTGTTAAAAGACAGATGGTGAGCTCCTCAGGGGGCGTCTGATCAAGCCACTCGAATAAGTGAAGAAACAACTTCAAGCTGCTAACTAATACGTTTTACCAGACAATCTGCAATGACCTAGATGATTGAAAACCTACACAGATGACCTCCTCTGGGGCTCCAATTAAATGTGAGAAACATTTGAGTTTAAAGTTTAATGTATGGTGATGCTGAAAATGTCAACAATGGTTGCTGATGAAAGTGCAGGGATATTAGAACTAATGGCTCTATGATACTGAGCTGTTGCTGTTTTGACAGTTATTAATCATTCATTAAAGGTTTCTTTAGAAACGTTTAGTTGAACATTCATTTGTTTTGTTTTTTTTTGTTTTGTTTCTTTTCAAAAAGAACATTCAAATGTAACTTTACCATAAATGGAATGTTTCCTTAACATTCACAACCAAGAAAAACATTTATTAAAAAAAAAAAAACTGGGCATTTTAAACGTTCAGAGAACATGCGCTTAATGGGAATGTTAGAAAAACTTTCTTAGAATATATTTTTGTTATCTGGGTCTCTGGTTGTTGTGATGGAGCCTGTTGAGGCATTAACGCCTTCATTTGCATATTGAAAGAAACTGTTCGTCAACTAGCTGTGCTGATTATCTGAAGCTGGCACACCTTAATAACCCCAGGGGAATTCTGGGAACTGATCCTAATTTGTCACTTAAGGGCTTTCAGCTAAATACCCTGTGAAGGAACTCTATATTGGCTTCAATGACTCTGAAATTGTTGTAGGCGAGCCATCATTGTAGAAAAGAGTTATCTAATTTGTTCCCCTATTATATTATCTCTTCAGAGAATAAAGGTGAATCAGAAAGCAAAGGAAAGACATCTAAGGCAAAAAAGGAGCCAGCTTCTATGTTTCAGATAAATGGAGATAAACCAGATTTTATCGCAAAAAAGAAAGGTAATTTCACTTTTCTTAAAACACTGTACATTCATTGTGTTGCTAAAATGCACACACATTCATCAAGAATATGTCTGGTTAATATTTCACCTTAAAATAAAAAAAATAATAAGCAAAATAATTGCATAAAATATGAAACATTTTTAAGGACCATTGCGATTGTTTGTATTATTACAATATTTTCAGTACAATTACAAATTCTCTTTTCTGTAAAGTGAAACAAAGAAATATTATACATAATTTTTTATTCTTATTTAATACACACACATACACACAAAAAAATGATTTTTTCCTTGCCTGGAAAAAAATTATGCACTTAGAAGAAAATGTAATAAAAAATCATTTATTTAGTTTTAAAAATAGTACCGAAAATCATGTTAAAATGCAAATATATATCTACAAGTGTTAAAAATTGACTAAGTAATTAGTAATACAATTTTAAAAAATGTAGAGTAAAACAATGCATTATAATACAAGTTGTTAGGCTTTCTGTAAGCTAATACAATTAGATACAATGCAATGTTTGTACATAATGTGACCTATAGTGTTTTGATAGATATTTATTATTAAAAACTGTAATGATCAAATTTGTTGACTGGATCTTAAACGTCTGCTCCAGCCACTAAGTCCGACAGCGATGAGAGTGAGCCAGAGACTAAACCCAGCAAAAGCAGAAAGAAATCCACTGCCAACTCCACCTCCATGTTTCAAGCTGGAGGAGACAAAGACAAGAAAAAAGACAAGAGTAATAAGGACAAAGAGAAGAACAACAAGAAAAAGAGTAAGTGTCTGCTATGCATTTATCTTCTATCCAGACTGTTTGTTTGTAACATTTTTTGTAACTACTGTAACCACATATGCTTCCCCAACTTTTTTGGTGCACTGTAACTCAAATTTTCATACGATCCCTATAATTTCACATTTCTTAATGATAATGACAACAACCTAAAGACAGAATAACTTTCAATCTGTCAAAAGCTTCTTATATCCATATAAATGCTTCTCATTTTAGAAGCTGCTAAATCTGATGAAAGTGATGATGAGGAAACAGAAGTGCCCAAAAAGAAGAAAGGCAAAGGAAGGAAAAGTAAAAAGGTAAGACTCCTGTGAAGTGAGGCAATGTCAGCCTGAGGGAAAGAATGTATAATCTGTATAATCTGAATAGTAATATCTCTGTTGTGACAGGAGGAGGAGAGGCCTCCATCACCGGAGATTGAGTTTGATGACCTTGAGGAGTTTGTTCTTCAGCCTGCGCCACAGGGAACCACCATCAAGTGTAAAGTGACACGAGATAAGCGCGGCATGGACAGAGGCTTCTACCCCACCTATTACCTCCATTTAGACAATGAAAAGAAGGTGACTTGCTCACAATTTTAGCTCAAATTCATGCAGAACTACTGACAATGTTTTGTAGTATTAGAGGATATTGTATCAATATTTTGAAATGCATGGCTCTACTAAGGGCGTGCAATTGAAAATTAGGGCTTTTCCCACTTGAACTAGTTAACCCTGGGTCACTGTAAAACCCAGGTAAACAGAATCCTGGGTTCCCTTTCAAAAGGGGCCTCTATGGGGGGGAATGCCTCTGGCATGACAGGTGTCTGAAGCATGATTCTAAACACGACAATAAACTTGGCATTGGCAGGCGGCAGCCTATGACGTCACCACAGGTGCGACCGAGAGTATAAGAGGTCACCTGTGCAAAACGTCATCCTCTTTCTTGTCTTCAGGAGAATGTTTGTTTGTTGCGTGAGTGAGGAGGATGCACGTTTAGTTCCTGAGGGAATAAATGCGCGTATAGTGAGGAACTATATTCGTTGCAGAGCTTCAGTGTTTACGTCCGAACGGCGGCTCAGTATTGGCCAATAATGAGCCCTCGTTCAGACATATACACTGAAGCTCTGCAACGAAAATAGCGTATAGCAGTATAACAGGGGACAGACGAATTTGTTGAATAAAGTCGTTATTTTTGTTTCGTTTTTATGCACAAAAAGTATTCTTGTTGCTTCATAATATTAAGGTTGAACCACTGTAGTCATGTAGATGGTTTTAACAATGTCTTTAGTATCTTTCTGGACCTCAAAAGGTGCAATGTTGTTACTGCCTATGTGTAAATACCCTCGTATTTCATCAAAAACATCTTAATTTGTGTTCCGAAGAAAAACGAAGGCCTTACGGGTTTGGGATGACATGAGGGTGAGTGATTAATGACAGAAATTTCATTTTTAGGTGAACCAACCCGTTAAGCGTGGGGGTTGTAGGCAGAGCAGGGACAGGTTGAACTAGAAGTTTGCTTTTTTTGGCTCCTCTTGTTGGCTCAATTTATACTATTGCTGCTATGCATATATCTAATTCTGAGGAATTAGAGGCAGAGGAGTGTAGTAATTGTTATTGTTATAACAATTAGGGGTTGTGAGTGCCTAAACACTCCTATGGATAATTGAGCTTCACCTGGATAGCAGTATCAAGTTGTTAGGCTTTCTGTAAGCTTCCTTTGTAAGCTGTTCTGAGAGTAGGATGTTGTTAGGCCACTTCTTGCTTTAGAGAGTTATGCTGAGGCCTCCGTCCTCAGAGCTCAGTTAGGCAGCATGCTAGGTTGTCAGGCTCTCTGTAAGCCTCCTTGGCTACTGCCATTTTAAGCATTTTTCAGTTGTTAGCATTTTTCAGTTGTTAGGCTTTGAGAAGCCTCCTTGGTAAGCTGTTCTGTCTCTGAGCCAGATTTGGGCTGTAGGCTCTCCCTCCCGAGCCTCCTCTTGGGCATCTAGGTTGGGAGTACCTCCCCTGAGCTCCATTTGTCATTTTAGTATCAGGTTGCTAGGCCTTTGTAGGCCTCCCTAACAGGCATTGGATGTAGCTGGGCCTCGAGTCATTATCTTAAGACCTCCATCCTCCGAGCTCAGCCTGGGTCTAAGTCCTTGGTCACTACTCTTGAACCAGAGTGTTGTTAGACCTCCTCTCGCTTTAGAGAGTAGTTCTATTAAAGGCCTCTGCTCCTCTGAGCTCCTCCTATTACTGTGGTAGGCTACTAGCCCTGTTATTTAGAACTTTCTTGACTGGCATAGGACGTACTGTATTTGTCCTATGAGCTCAGCCATAGGCTAAGTGGTTAGCCATTGCCATAGGCTCCTTGGCTACTGCGAGTGTTGTTAGGCCTCCTCTCGCTAGAGAGAGTTGTCTATATTGTGGCCTCCGCTCCCCAGAGCTCCGTTAGGATAGCAATTGCGAGTTGCAGGCTCTCTGTGAGCCTTCTTGGCTACTGCTAGTGTTAATAGGCTTCCTCTTGCTAGAAAAAGTTTTCTTTATTGAAGCCTCCGCTCTCTTGAGCTGAGCATAGGGAGTTGTTAGGTCTCCTCTCGATTTAGAGAGTCGTCATACTGAGGCCTTCACTCCTAGAGCTCTGCTAAGGTTTGATAGTTGTTAGGCTTTCTGTAAACCTCCTTGGCTACTGTGAACGTTGATGGGCCTCCATTTGCTAGAGAGAGTTATCCTTATTGAGGCCTCCACTCTCTTTAGCTCCACTAGGATGAGTGGTAGGCACTCTGTGAGCCTCCTTGCAGGATATCCTGAGCATAGGGAGTAGTTAGATCTCCTCTCAAGTTAGAAAGTCATCATACTGAGGCCTCCACTCCTAGAGCTCAGCTAGGTGGTAAGGTAGTATGCTAGGTCATTAGGCTCTTGGGAGCCTCCTTGGCTACTGACCTCAGTGTGGAGTGTTGCTAGGCCTCCTCTCATTATGAAAGTCACTGTATTGAAGCTTCCACTCTGCAGAGCTTCGCAGACCAGTTAAACTGAGTTTTAGCTCTTTCTGAACGTTCTCGGTATTGCCCTTGGGTTAGAGTGTTGCCTAGGCCTCTTGTTCGAGGCCTCCACTCTTCAGGGCTGCCTGAAAAGAAGTCCTGAGTGTTAGGCTCTCTGTTAGGGCAGTCATAGGGCACTCATCCCTTCAGCATGGCAGCGTAGGTATTATGTTCCCTTTAGAAAACATCTCAGGTCACACATGTAACTATGGTTCACTGAGAATAGGGAACAAGATGTTGTGTCCCTTTGCCATGCTTTCGGTATTCCTGCACACCTTCAGACAAGAAGTGGATGACATTTTGCACAGGTACCCTCTTATACTCTCGGTCGCACCAGTGGTGACGTCAAAGGCTGTCGCCTGCCAATGTCAAGTTCATTGTTGTGTTTAGAATCATGCTTCAGACACCTGTTATGCCAGAGGCATTCCACCCTATAGCGACCCCTAGGGGATGCAGCGTCTCTTTTCCTATTCTCAGGGAACCATGGTTACATGCATAACCTGAGACATTTTCTCACTTCACATTTCACATTGCTCATAATTTGCCTCGGGTTAACAATTAATCCTGGGTATTCATAAGCAGTCCTTTCACACTATACATTGCTAAATCCAGGGTTAACATCCTTATTTGCATATTTTTGGTGTCAGTATTGCTGATTGGACAAACACCACACAAGATAGTATAATTACATAAATGCTCTAGCATTGCGCATCCTCATCATATTGCTGACTGTACTATCAAGTTTATCCTGAATGGACTTTTTGGACTTTAAAGGTAAGAATGAAATTTTTCTCTTTTTCACTCCAGTTGTCTCATTTTCTGTAACCATTTGACGTTTTTCCATGACTGTCCAAAGCATGTGAATATGAGGCATAAGACCCTATTGTGGTAAACCGCAATACGCAGTGAAAAAGACCTATATGCGCGCGTTGTCAGAGAGACAGTGAATCTGCTGCTCATACAGCGCGTGTGTACTGAGTTCTTTTTGCCAGTTTATTGGCCTTGAACGGTTAAATACACAAACTTGTAAATCTCTCACTGCTTTTAACTAAATCACTTTTGTAACTTTAATATATATTACATTTTCACAGTGAAGACTGTGCAGTGTTTTTATACATTTGATTACTTGGTGATATTGACATTGGTGACAATTTCTATGAAATATTCTATTCAAAAATATTGACGACATAACCTTATTTAAAGCAAAAATATATATTGTGATAAATATCATTATCATGAAATTACTCATATCGTGATATAAGATTTTGGTCATATTGCCCACCCCTAATTACGAGGTGTGAAACGTTTCTGTACTCGGTGTTAAAAGCGGTGTTTAGAACAATGATAAAACAGGGTTAAGCTCAGTGTGAAAAGCTCTATTGATGACTAACTGGGGACTCTCTTTTGCTATTTCATTTCATCCTGCAGGTCTTCCTATTGGCTGGTCGAAAAAGAAAAAAGAGTGCAACGTCAAATTATTTGATATCCATAGATGCCACTGACCTGTCACGGGGTGGAGATAATTTTATCGGAAAGCTGAGGTAACTTGTCTGATATAAAATGTATGCAAAATAAGTATGATTTCTGAGCTACTGCACTTTTTTTGCTTTGTGGCTTCTCTTCTTTTAGGTCTAATCTCATGGGTACCAAGTTCACAGTGTTTGACAACGGTCTCAACCCTGACCGTGCCCTTAGGGACATGTCTAATGCCCGGCAAGAGCTAGCGGCTATCATTTACGTGAGTGCTCACTTCAGTTCCTCAACAGTCATCCTGGAGGTTGGAAAATCTTTTAGAAGTTTCAAAGTAGACACTGGTGTTTCTGTCCAGGAGACAAATGTGTTGGGGTTTAAAGGGCCCAGAAAAATGACTGTGATCATCCCAGGCATGGATGACGACAACGAGCGAGTGCCGATATGTCCACGAACAGTGAGTTCAGTTACTGCTATATCTGACTCTGACGTGTAACAAAATTCACAATAAAGGCTCACTGGAAAAATGTGCTTTAACCTAATTTTTAGCAAAATTCCAAAAACCTACCTATACATTAGGGCTGTAACAGTACATATATTCATCCTGAACCATACGGTACAGATGTCACGATTTAGTGCAAACAGTCAGACGACGAATACAGTCAGTAGTGATGGGTCATTCGCGAATGTGAACCGACTCTATTTTTAAAAATATAGCCTATAGAAATTAAATCATTATGTAACGAATGATTTTAATTTTATTTAAAACAATAGACTAATAATTCAAAGAACAACACAAAAAATATAATTATATAAGCCTAGGCACATGGGCATTCCGGCTCTTTTGGCTCATAAACGGCTCTTTAAATAATAAGTGTTTTAACTATGACTTTGACTATGTTAGGTGTGAAAACAGTTCTAATTAAATTATTAAATGAAATCATACTCACAATGTCTCACAAATTCACAAATTGTTTTCACACCTATCATAGTAAAAGTCATAGTTAAAACATATTATTCAAAGAGCGTTTGTGAGCCAAAAAACCCGGCTCTTTTCCGTGAGATGAGTCAAATGAGCCGGCTCACGTCACAGAAAATCCACACTCCATTCCAGAAGGGGGCGCGTGCTGTAATGCTAGCTGCCACAACAGGAAAATGAGCAGAAGAAGAAGAGATGCTCTATGCATAGATATGTTTACATGTAATCTCTCAACCTGTGTTTCAACCGCGGAAATACATCACTAAAACAGCTTGAAAATAATACCTCGCGTAGCATTAAATTTACCTCAGGCAAGTCATTTTGTGTCCACAGCATGTTACTTCACTGGAGAAATTAACTCTAGAGGGGAGCATTTCATTAAATATATGCACTATATTAGCTTATATATTCATTATATTTACTTTACCTGTTAGTAATATCTTAATTATTTAATATATGTTTAAGTAAATTTGTTTAAGTCCCTGATTCTAACATTAACAATAAAGCTTATGTGGCTTTAGCTGTAATGTTAAAGTAGAACTTTCACTTTTGAAGAATTTTGTTAGTCAATGTTTAATTTAGTTTACTTGCCGTAAATAAAGACAACTTGAAATGCGTATGCATCATGTACTAACAAATGCCATGAAAATGAATAAAACCCACAATAATTTCTGCCCTCATTGAAGCTAGCCAGTGTTCTGCGCATCAACACTAGCCGGGTTTCCATTACAGATTTGTGCAAAACGTTTGCAATATTTTCTAAATGTCAATAAAAAAAAACTATTGCGAAATGACGGCATTTCCATTAGCTGATGTTAAGCGACTAGAACGTAATTTTTTCCTCTCGTGATCATTGCAGTTTTGCAAAATATTCCTTTTTCAAATTGTCTGAAAAACCACCTTGTGCGAGCGTAAAACTTTTTTGCGATATATGTGAGTTTTTATGAAATTTAAATTTTTTCCATTGGGTGTATTTTCAATTCACAATTTCAATTTGCGCAATATAAAGGGTATAATGGGAACGCAGCTACTATGGTTTCAAGTAAAAATAATACTCATTTTTTTCTATGGGGAGTGTTATTTGATTTTTAGTCAAACTGAACAAAAGAAACCACGATTTTAGATTACACTTTTTTCAGTGTACAATGACCAATTCGTTCATGAACAACAATTCTGTTATTTTACCTGAAGGACAACGACAGTATACTTGTGCGCTACCAGAACAGACAGATGGACAACCTGATTGAACTCCACAACAAAACTCCAGTTTGGAATGATGACACTGCTTCCTATGTCCTCAACTTCTCTGGACGGGTCACACAAGCCTCTGTCAAGAACTTCCAGATCGTCCACAGCAAAGACAGTGAGTGATACTGCTGATATTGCCAATTCTGTCAATGTCCTTTACCTCTTCAACTGGACTTACACAAAGGTTACAACTTTTCAATAGGACAAAATGTTACAAATTGAACTTTTTTGCATATGTTGTGTTGATAATTCTATATTATGCTGAAATTGTACTTGTTTGGGTATTGTTACTATAGCCTGAATGTAAAAACTATAGCCTCACTGTAAATGCTCTCTTTTTCAGATAGCTACATTGTGATGCAGTTTGGAAGGGTGGCAGATGATATGTTCACTCTGGACTATAATTACCCCATGTGTGCAGTACAAGCCTTTGCTATCGCTCTGTCCAGCTTTGATGGCAAATTAGCCTGCGAATGAACAGAAGGCACAACATTTATGACCACGAGTCACATCTTTGCAATCAACACAATAAGTTCATCACCAGGATGCAAGATGAAGAAAGATGTGCTATCTGATAACGTGGGACATTTTTATGATTTTCACTGTGCCTGAATGCGATTGAGATACATTTAGCTTTCCTAGAAACAGAACAGGAACTGACAGTCAAAGCTAGGCATTATAGATGCATGGGATGAATGCAGGCTACATAAAATGACTGAAAGACTATTTGATTATATTTTGTGTTGTACTGAGAATTATGAATGTGTTGATTTTTTTAAAATATATGAAGAGTTCAGATGCAAAAGCCTCTAAGTGCCATCTGAAATTTTCTTCTAAAATGAACATTTTTATCAAGTTTGTATGTTTATGTTAAGTTATTTAACTTTAATGGCAATGAAAGTGACCTATTAACTGCCATTAAAGTGAAATTACTGAACCTAAACATACAAGCTTGATAAAAATGTTCATTTTAGAAGAAAATTTCAGATGGCACTTAGAGGCTTTTGCATCTGAACTCTTCATATATATATATATATTTCTCTCTCTATGTGTGTATAGAGAGAGAGAGAGAGAAAGGCTCAGCTTTTTGCTCAATACTTACTAAGGTAAACATCATCTTTACAAGGTATTAAAGCTGATGAGATTCTCATCACACCCTGTTTAGTTATCGCATAATTTCATATGTCAACCACTTGGTTTATAGTTTTTGTTTTGCAAACCTCAGCAAGATCCCTCAGGCATCACCTCCATCACATCTCATCATCTGTTTACCATGTTATTTTGTTTACAAAGTTTTTGTTTGCTTGTTTGTTTACTAAAAAGAAAAAAACCTGCACAGATAAAGAATACAGGTCTATAACCTCTTGTACGGTAAAGTAAAATGACTCAAATATCTATATTTCCTTAATACTGGCTTTTTATATTTGATCAAAGTATTTGATCAATTTCCTTTTTTAATGCACATTTTATTTCTGTAGTCATAAATATTACACAAGTTTTCTGTTTTTTTTGTTTTTGTTTTTTGAGTTTAGGTGAAAGTTGCGCATTAGTGCAAGCTCAACAAATAAATTTAAATAGTTAAGTTATTTTTAGCATTTCCTTGTCCCACGTATATAAAATATTAACAAATATAACAGCCATGTATTTCTAATTTTGCAGTTACTGGTACTAATAAAAAGTACCAACAAGTACAGTGGTATTGGTAATGTGTCTGCCATGGTTTTGGGCATTTACTGTGGTAATGTCCTTACCTTGGAGTAACATGTAACTATACTATAGTATAGCATATGCCTATTTCAAAGTATCACAGTACTACCCTACTGTACCACATGACTATTTAATGTATTAATGCTTATATGAAGGATAAAGTGTTGATTTTAGGCAGCGTTGATATATATTATATATTTCTATGCAACCAATGCACTTTTTCCTCAAAATGCCCAGTTGCACTCATGCGCAGCTATGCAATATGTAAATACACAGGCCGCGGCAGGTGTGTTTACCCATAAACCCTTGTGCAGGGGGTCCATGTTTTCACACATAAACACACATGCACTTGTGGAAGTTTCCTTTGACATTGAGATCCTCTCCAACACGCTGCACAACTGAAACTACTGAACAAACATGCTATATGCTTACACGCATTCTCTTTCTGAAGGTATGCTGGTGCTTATCTCTTCAGCAGGCATTCGTCTGATGTGTGCATTCCTTACTTTACTCCCGGTGTAGTGTGTGTGTGTCTTTAGGTAAAGTATATACTCACACTTTGAACAGGCTGATGTTGGTGTAGTTTGCCTTCAGAGCGCTGACATCCTCTTCATCAGAGCTATTGTAACTCTGACATCCCCCCATATCCAGGATGCTTCTACCCATTAAATGTTCCCAGAAACACACACACACCTCATTCAAACACACCGATGCACCTGACACATAAACAAACACAAGCACAGCGGGTTCCTATGCGCATGTTGTCTGTCCAAGCCTGTGGTCTACGTCCAGACTGTCCAGCATTCTGTATGGGTTCTCTTGCTGGTAAACGTGTGTTTGTGTTCTCTCTGCTGTTCTTTGTGTGTCCTACACTTCAGGCTGAGTCTCCCTGTGTCTCAGGTGAAGCAGACGGACAGGTTCCACCAGTACTGAAAAATATTTACTCTCTTACACACAGACACACTCAAAGCCACGCCCCCATCTCTAGGCTTTCCCACCTCCCCTCACCTGAGGCCCTGCCCTCTTGTGCCTCCAGGGGAACTTTCACTTTGTGCTCTTCACACAGGATTGGTGTCATTCCGAGACAATTCATGGAATTTTGGATTGTTTGGTTTCATTTTTTTTTTATGGTTCACTAGGGCTCATGATGACAAAAGAACAAAATGGTTCATCCAAAATGTTTTTTTTTTAGTCACATTTAAAAATGTATGAATGTCAGTGCATTAGATATCACTAGGTAACACTAGGCAACATTAGGTAATACTAACTTTGCATTTGCTCATTGTTAGTTTATATTAGCTATGTTAACAAATGAGATTGTACAGTGTTACCAATGTAAAACCAAATGGCATTTGCAAAAAAAAAAAAAAAAAAGACTACATTAAACAGGCACAGAATGGCTAAACCTGGTTAGACATGATGCACACCCCCACACTTACCATTTACTGGTCAACCATATTTGATACACTTTCTAAAGTATGTGAAGTACAACTGAATGTGCTGAATTTGCTATTTTTGCTGCTCCAGAGGGCTGTTTCATAAAAGATGCTAAGAAAAGCGAGGATTAAACTCCAAAACCTGACTTGAATTAACCTAACAAATGAGTTGGGGCTAAAATGGTTTCATAAAAGGTAATTAAAGTTCACGCAGTCCCGCTAATTCGATCCAGGATTACCTAGTCAAGATAATTTCGCGTGCACGCTTTTCTTAAGCAGCCCTAGAGGTCGATCATGGATCAAATCGATCCACCATAGGAAACAGCATACATTTTGTGCTATTTTATGCGTTTGAGACATGGTGTTTTCCTCAGTGCATAACTTACTTTTCACAAGTTTATTCTCCATCTGTAAATGTTAGAAAGTCATGCAAATATTTACATTTTGCTGCTAAACTTCAGTGAACGAGCGCTGCTGCGCGCATGCGCGCTAAACAGACGGAGCGCAATAGAAGCGCAATAATTCTAAAATATACATTTCGCTAAAATATTTGATGTTGGACATTAAATGTGCCTTATGTACAATTTTAAACCTACAAGTAAGTGTATTGTTATGATAGTAACTGTAAATGGACTATTGTAATGGGGTTACTGAGTTTAGATTCATCTTACCAATTCAAATTTAGTCTGTGCATATTTATTGTAATTTTTAATTTTGTGATTTTAATTTCTGCTCTTCTAATAACCATAAAGGTACTACAGCTGCCAAACAAAACCAGAGAGAAATGTATTCATATATTTTAAAACAATGTAATTAAATATTGGGCACAAAACATTTAGCCAGTAAGAAAAGAAAACCTGTAAGTTACACACTCTCTCTCACACACACATACATTATATATATATATATAATTCAGGTTGATTGGGACACTTTTCCCCAGTCATTTCAATAGCAAAAAGTGTCCCAATCAACCTGAATTCACTATATATAATATATGACACCAGAGTATAGATTAAATATGGGCCTTGGAAAAGGCTAGCTGACTTTATTNGTGCAGGTGTATTGATTTTGAATTTCTGTATTACTTTTGCTATATTTCCACACTTAAAACAATGATTTGGTAATCCTCTTGTTCCACTGTCGTCTTTTGTGCTAAGAAATAAGTCTCCTGACAGATCTCTCCCAAGTGCTTCCATTGTTGTCAGTATTAAGTCTGAGAATGATTCAGTGGGCTATATAACACTTAATTTTTAAGAAATTACTTCTCTTTAAATGTTTTGGTTCAACATACTTACATTTTAATCAAAAATTGCCTTAAACTTACACCATTTTTTTTTTAAAATTATTATTATTTAGCTCTATTTAGTAAATGGGTGCTCAATTTTGTAACACAACATTTTATCACTTTGATAAGAAAATCTTATGTATATTTATTTCTTTTTGGACTGATTGTGGTTAAAGTCAAATAATTGTATGTGAGAGAGTCAGCTGTAATATCATTGCGTTCCTATTGGTCAGTGTTAGAGGAGATCAGCTTAGCCTGACAGTTAGCCTGCTCTGGACCAGGCTAGTTTCCCAGCATAAGTTGCCAGAGTAACTGAGTTTGAACTAATTTAAGTTTGTTTTATGAAACAGAATTCGCTGACAACAAGTCTGACTAAGTAAAATAAGCCTGGCTTGTTTTCTAATCTTGTTTTATGAAACAGCCCTCAGGTTATGAATCAAGTCTGACTCAAAGACAACTAAACATTATTGCCTTTGCATCCTTATTGGCTCGCAGATGGGTTTTATTACATTGGAAATCTACAAACCCACCTAAAGCATTGCATTGATTTCAGGATTTGATGTTATACCTACACTTGGAAAAGATTACATATTCAATCAGCCGTTCTCATAAATTCTCTTGTCTGGCAATCCTTACGATCATATTTCTCAGCCATAAATGTACTTCCTGGGGAGTAATGGGACTTACATTGATATTGTAACTTTTTCACACTCTCTATGTAGTGGTCTCGTGGTGTTTGATGCTTGATACCTTTACATATGTAAATATGTAGGGTTTAAGTTGCTTCTTGTTGTGTCATTGTTACACCTTTGATTATGGCATCCAACTTTTTTTTCTCATTCTAATATATATATATTATATATATATATATATATATACAGGTCCTTCTCAAAAAATTAGCATATTGTGATAAAGTTCATTATTTTCCATAATGTAATGATAAAAATTAAACTTTCATATATTTTAGATTCATTGCACACCAACTGAAATATTTCAGGTCTTTTATTGTTTTAATACTGATGATTTTGGCATACAGCTCATGAAAACCCAAAATTCCTATCTCAAAAAATTAGCATATTTCATCCGACCAATAAAAGAAAAGTGTTTTTAATACAAAAAAAGTCAACCTTCAAATAATTATGTTCAGTTATGCACTCAATACTTGGTCGGGAATCCTTTTGCAGAAATGACTGCTTCAATGCGGCGTGGCATGGAGGCAATCAGCCTGTGGCACTGCTGAGGTGTTATGGAGGCCCAGGATGCTTCGATAGCGGCCTTAAGCTCATCCAGAGTGTTGGGTCTTGCGTCTCTCAACTTTCTCTTCACAATATCCCACAGATTCTCTATGGGGTTCAGGTCAGGAGAGTTGGCAGGCCAATTGAGCACAGTAATACCATGGTCAGTAAACCATTTACCAGTGGTTTTGGCACTGTGAGCAGGTGCCAGGTCGTGCTGAAAAACGAAATCTTCATCTCCATAAAGCTTTTCAGCAGATGGAAGCATGAAGTGCTCCAAAATCTCCTGATAGCTAGCTGCATTGACCCTGCCCTTGATAAAACACAGTGGACCAACACCAGCAGCTGACATGGCACCCCAGACCATCACTGACTGTGGGAACTTGACACTGGACTTCAGGCATTTTGGCATTTCCTTCTCCCCAGTCTTCCTCCAGACTCTGGCACCTTGATTTCCGAATGACTTTGGACCACTGAGCAACAGTCCAGTGCTGCTTCTCTGTAGCCCAGGTCAGGCGCTTCTGCCGCTGTTTCTGGTTCAAAAGTGGCTTGACCTGGGGAATGCGGCACCTGTAGCCCATTTCCTGCACACGCCTGTGCACGGTGGCTCTGGATGTTTCTACTCCAGACTCAGTCCACTGCTTCCGCAGGTCCCCCAAGGTCTGGAATCGGTCCTTCTCCACAATCTTCCTCAGGGTCCGGTCACCTCTTCTCGTTGTGCAGCGTTTTTTGCCACACTTTTTCCTTCCCACAGACTTCCCACTGAGGTGCCTTGATACAGCACTCTGGGAACAGCCTATTCGTTCAGAAATTTCTTTCTGTGTCTTACCCTCTCGCTTGAGGGTGTCAATGATGGCCTTCTGGACAGCAGTCAGGTCGGCAGTCTTACCCATGATTGCGGTTTTGAGTAATGAACCAGGCTGGGAGTTTTTAAAAGCCTCAGGAATCTTTTGCAGGTGTTTAGAGTTAATTAGTTGATTCAGATGATTAGGTTCATAGCTCGTTTAGAGAACCTTTTCATGATATGCTAATTTTTTGAGAAGGACCTGTATATTCCTATCCCCTGCGAAGGCTCATTTCCCTTTCCTTATGTATAGATAAAACGTTATCAAAATTATTCCAGTTCGCATAGATCCGCGGACAACAAATTTTTCTGTATTATGCGGACCAGACAAGTAATTTGGCAAATATCACTTTTTTTTAAAAAGACCAAGCTTCTGCGCACATACAAACTCAAACATGCAAACCTATAGGCTAAACACGTAAATGAACGGCAAGAATGCATTAAAGGTATTCAGGTTTCAGTAGGAAAGGTGTCATTTAAGCAGCCCCTAAAGTAATAATTAACAATTTTTACAACGGAAGTGATTCAATCAAAATCCAACTTTTGCTTGATAAGAATTTTCCTATTTTCACTGTGAAGCTGCTTTGAAACAATACGTATTGTGAAAAGCGCTAACTTTTTAAATTTTTAAATTAATAACAGTAATACAATGTTTAAGCGTTTTGGCCAAAACAACACACATTTGACACACAAACCCATTTGAAATATTTATTTGTTTGATATCTGATTTTAAAGCCTAACTCTGACAACAGATAACAGGTACAGTATTGCATTATACCAAAATAAAAAAAAAGAAACCACCAGCATCAGTTTACATTAAAAAGGCATTTGACTAAATGACAACAGTGTTCCAGTTTCATACCATGGACAGACGCTCAAGGCAGAACATACCACAAAATATTGTACCAGTTCATAACATACAATATGAGTTTGTGTTTTTGGGTACATGAATACATACAAGAGCTGAAGAGAAAAGAACCCAACAACATAAACGTAAATTTCACATTGTAGGTTCTGATGCATCTATTTCTCAGCTATAAAATCTTCATAGTGGTGAGAAGGAAGAAGGGGATATGAAACATTGATTTAAAAAAAAAAAAAGGTGTAAATTAGAATCACAAATTGAGTGCCAATGTAATGCCATAATTCCTACGTCACAGTTTTGATTAAAAACCCCATAATTTATTTTCCGTTCTCATGCCCTGCTAATGCATTGACAAACTATTATTAACAGCAGCAGAACTTGCTATACCCGTGTAACGGTATCTGACAGGTCAACTAAAAATGCTTGAACTAGAGTACACTCAGAAAAAGTGGTTAATATGTGCATGGGAGACGATAAAAGGGGATTAATGTCTTGACTTTATTTCTAGTAAAGACCTTACTGATATTCCACAACTAAAAGTGGCAGTATTTAAGTGATGAACTAAAGATAAACAAAAATGAACGAAGGAACGATCGAAATGAGAAAATCAGTCTCCGGAATGAGAGAACGAAACCCTGTCATCCAGTATGGGAAAAATTCTAAATATTAAAAAGAGATATTTTGGCCAAAAAAATTAAATATAATAATAATAAAACAACATTGAAATAAAATAAACAAAAATATGAATTACATTCAAGCACAGAGCTTGGTACCGTACGGTCGCCATTTCTCTTGCATCTCCCTCAAAGTCTCCTAAACACACTCGCATCGGCAAACATCTACAATATTAATTACACAACGGCTTATAAATTCAAAATTGCACATAGACCAAACAATGACCGAGGGCTCTCATTATCGTCATCGTACCACCACTAATATCCCAATGCATTTGGTATCAAAATCAAGTTTTTAAAAGTGCAAAATCAAACTGAAAACACACCGAGCCTCTTTAACATTCACACACACTCACTCTCACAAACAGTTTGTGTGCCTGTGTGCACATTTCGTCAAAGCTACATTACTAAAAAAGAAAATAATTCCAAGAAATTATCCATACTATTATTGCTATCTCTCTAGATTGAAATGGACACTGCAGCGTTCTAGTGTTGGCTAGTAATTAGTCATAAAAAATATGTTAAGTGTACATAGCGTAAAGAATACACATCAACAGTTATTACTAAGACCTGACAGTGATATAGGAAGATTGATTAAGGATAAGTGCGCACACATTAAACATACTGATGTGTCATTCTCTGATATTTCAAGGCACGCGCGCCCTCTGATCTCTCGCACACAGACCCGCTCAGACACACGACGTTCACCTGAGAGTTCGTTCAAATACAAACCACAAACACAATCAGAGTCAAACAGTCTAACATAAACACGCCTAAAGGAATAGTTCACTCAAAAATATAATTGTGTCATCATTTATCGTTCCAAACCCTTATGACATTCCTTCCATGCGTGGAACGTTGGTTCATAAGACTTCTGTGCTAACGTTCTATAAAAAATTTCAGCGTGAACATTCTTTAAAATATCTTGTGTTCTCCAGATGAAAGTCTATGTTTGAAACACGACGATGTGTAAATAACAGAATTTCTACTTTTAGGTGAACTATTCCTTTAGGATAAAAACAGCCCACAACAAAACAGAACTATTGAGACCTGCTCCCAATTATTTTTGCTCATATATGTGTGTGTTTGTGTGGATGGTGGGCAGAACTGGAAACATAAATGCTGTGGGAACGTAAGTGCAAACAAATCAGTACTGAAATAAAATCAGTACCGGGCCCAAGGGCTACAGCAAACAGAAACTCTGATCAAGACAGAACACACACACACACACACGCGCACGCACGTACATCGATCTTTGTGAGGGCATTCATTGACAATGCAATCTCTAGCTCCTTACCCACCACAACTAAGAGCTTAACCCAAGCCTAAATCTACCCATAACCTAATACCTAAGACCAAGTCTTGACCCTCAAAAGGGCTTTTCACACTTGAAATGTTTAACCCTGGGTCATTCTAAACCCCATGTAAATCCCAGGTTATTTCACACTGCTCATAATTATCCTGGGTTTAACAATTAATCCTGGGTATTCATAAACTGATGTTTCACATTGTACATTCCTAAACCCTGGGTTAACATCCTTATTTGCATATTTGCGGTGTCAGTGTCATTGACTGGATAAAATCAGCACGCGACCCGTTTACATAACATATACTCATATTGCCAACTGCACTATCAAGTTTATACTGAATGGACATTTCGGACTTTAAAAGGTAAGAATGAAACGGTCTCTTCTTTACTCAAGTTGTCGTGGTTTTTCAGCATTTGACATTTTTCCTCTCAGATGCTGAATTTACTGTTTATATACAATGCACAGTGTTTCTGTGACTGTCCAAAGCAAGCAAATATGAGCATGCGATTGGTTGTCTGTTGCTAAGCGTTTAGCTGTAACATTCTAACACTGCATCATTTCACACTTAAGTTTGGCACACCAATGCGGGTAAAAAGCGGGGCTAACCCTGCTCCAGAGCAGGGTTTCATAACCCTGGGTAAAAAGTGGGGCTAACCTCACTTCTAAATTACAAGCGTGAAAGGTTTTTTAACCAGGGTTAAAAGCGGGGTTTAGAATGATGATAAATCCCCCATAGTAACAATAATGTTAAGCACATTCATCAAAGTGACTGTGATGCATGTGGAAACTCCGTTCATGTGTTCCTGGTCACTTCATGTGTTTTGTCTGAACGGATAGCTATCCAATTGTAAAAAGACTCTGAAAGAGGGCACTGTTAAGCGCAGCGTGAAAAGACCTAAACAGGCCTTTAAAGGGTTCTCACCTTACTCTGTTTGTCCTCACAAAGATAGTTGTACAAGTACACACACACACACACACACACTTGATATCATGCCTTGTTCTAAATAGAAAATACTGGTTCAGAAACCTTAATAAAAAAAATAAAATAAAAAATTAAAAAAATCACGCCTGTCAACGTACCAAGCATTTTTATGCATACTTGAGAATCCATCTGTGGATGTGCATCTTATTCTAGTTCCACAACGCTCAACAACACACACACACAGACTGTAGTGGGGCCGCTCTCACAGGGTTCAAAGGTCAGCGCTCCAACAGTGAAGATGTCTTCATTAGGGAAGACAGATCATCTAAAGTACCGCTCATGCTCAAACTAAAAAGACCCACGTAACTACACGGCAGATCGATGGGAACAGCAAATGCCAAAACAGGGAAACCACAGCATTTAACATTTCATGAGTGGAGCAACGGTTGTCATGGGCATGGAGGCGAGTCAAACGCTGTTACATTGGGCCGTTACTACTGGAGTTGCCCCTGCAGAACGAGACATATTTATAGACTTTAAATACATGTCCAGTAATTTCCTAGGGAAGAACACTCAGATGTATCTATATTTACTTCTGCTCCTTCGGCGACTGAGTGCCGGTGATGGGTATCGCCATGGTTCCTGTTGCCATGCCATCTGTTGCTTTGGCATTAGTGTCACTGAAAAACAGTGGAAGCAACCAATATGGACATCACTGTGCACATTTTGTTATATCAAGTTTTCTGTCACATTTTGAGTTGGTGACAAAGCAGCTGCTCATTTTTAACAGCTGTCTGGAAACAATTTATGCTTAGATGGAATGCAAGAATGTGTATTGGATTTTACCTGTTGAAGACTGCCTTCTCATGTTTTGCATCTACACTGAGTGTAATGCTCTCCTTGGCATTGCCCGTGGCGACGCTCTCTGTGATGATGTTGGTTCTGTCTTCTTCTTCCTCACTGTCTGACCCACTGGAGCTGCTGTCGGACGCCACCAGCGGAGCCTTCCTCGTCCCACACACACTCCACACACACGCTGACGAGCCTTTAACTGCAACACACACATGCTGATTAACTCATGTTAATGGACCATTTCAAGAAAGAACAAACAACAATCAAAAGTATCATAAATATGCAAAAAAGTATCATTATTAATATATGTTTACATAAATGTTTAAAGAGGTCATGAACTGCGTTGTTTTATTGTTTTACAATGTTTCCTGGGGTGCTCTTATAACGTTAGTATGCTTTTTACATCAAAAAGTGTCATAATTTATAAATAAAAGACATTTTTCCTACCCTAATTTTAGCCCTCTGATTTGAACGCTCTGTTTTAAGGGGCGTGTCTGCTGTGAGACTGCTGTGATTGGCTAACATCTTTCCATTTGAAATAGCTGAGTATTACTCTCTCTTTTAGCATGTTTTTACTATTACAGCTCTCAAGGTTAACTAATCGTGAAAAGTGCTGCATTACATTTAGATCTATGCCATAGATCGTGGCATGAAAGGTTGCAGTAATAAAGATTGTAGCCGATCAGAGACATGTTGAGCGCATGAAAGCAGTGATCTCGTCATTGCAACTCAATTTCTGCACACTAACAAATGCTTTCATCGTAACTATGTGCAAATGCGATATAACTAAAAGATTTGTTGAATACAACAGCAGTTTTGGCGCAAATCCAGAATTCAGTCACTGATAAACTCGCGCTGTTTGATAATCAGCTCCAGCGATTGTAAAGGGAGCGTTCTTTGATCGCTTTCTTTATATAATTGAATCACCGTTCAAATAACAGATTTTCATCCTACTAAGAGAAACAACGTGAAGTTGATCATTTAGTCACTGTCTATGTGTCAGTAAATCAAACCAAAGAACATCTGACTGTACAAATCACTACATAGCAGATCAGTTACTTACATGTTGTTGCATTACTGTCGAGTCCATATTGTAAAAGTCTGTTTGCAAAGCCTGCACCGAAATGCGATTGATTTACCAAAGAATCCACAGTGAAATGTACCGCATACAAATAAAGCAAGCTCAACTATTCCTAGCATTAGGATCCATTGAAAGGTAATGTTATTTTTGTCCTGTTGTATCGCTATTCTCTCCTCCTCATCTCACTAACACGACAGTGGGCGGGGCTAACGTGGCAATGATGAAGTAGGCGTTGATTTCTTCTGCGGAGGTGGCGTTTCACATCATAAATATGCACATTCCAGGATCAGTCGTTCGATGGGTCTGGTGTCAATAAAAGCTTTTATTGGACTAACAAGGAAGTTTTCAGTTCTGAAACTTATAGGATATTCTTATAGTATGATGAACTCTTGTATATCAAAAGCTCAAGGAAAAGATTTCTCAATTCATGACCCCTTTAAGTTAAAGGTACACTATATAATGTTTTTTTGTACAAAAATTAACAAAATTTAGATAAAGGGCCAATTACATCATGAATCCAAAACAAGTTATCTTACACTGTTTCATTATGGTAAGCCTATTATAAGTGTTGGGATGGTTTTCACGGGAAATTGTGTAAATGCATCCCTCATCCGTGCTTGTCTCATCAATTAAATACACAAAAATATTATCATTATTATTACTGCTACTACTAATAAAAATATGTAATGTTTTAATTCAGTAAATGCATTTTCTCCTCTAAATGCTTAGAAATAATAAAACATTAAAGAATAATCATTTTTATGCAAAACGGCAAGATGCTTACAAAAGTTGGTAACATTTTAGTGTTCATTTACATAAAACATTACACAAATTTAAGTATTTGTTGTTCATTAGTATAAGGAGGAATGATGCAAAAAAAGTTACATGAACACACTGACTTTCTTCATTTTGGCTCTGTTTGTTTGGATTTTCCGAGTCCACAGGTGAACTGCATCTGGGTCCTGCATCTGAACTGCAGAACACGAGAACGTTTAGCACAGTGTCCACATGACCTGAATACACAATATCAACTAAAACGCAGTCTTTCCCCTCACCAGCAGAAAGGCTGGAAGTCAGAGAAAGTTGCCCATCCCTTCTCCTCCGTCTCGCTGAGCTGGGCGGTAGAGCTTCCCCACACGTTGGAGCCTGTATCCATGGCGATACTTGCAAAATCCCGACAGCTGAAGTCATCTTCAAAACTCGCTGTCCATCCAGGACCTGATGGGTGATAATCGATATTCCATTCAGTTATTATATGAGATCAGGTGGGATGTCTAGGTCTAGATCAGGGGTCGGCAACCTGTAGCACGCATGCCAGTTCCGCTGTAAATAGTTAATGTTATAAATTTCAGCCAAGTATACAGAATCCTTATTAAACATTACACACTCATCAAAGTGACTGTGATGCATGTGGAAACTCCGTTCATGTGTTCCTGGTCACTTCATGTGTTTTGTCTGAACGGCTAGCTATCCAATTGTAAAAAGACTCTGAAAGAGGGCATTTTTTCACATTCTGGATGCAACTGGACAAATTGCATCTGGTTGTTGAAGTCACATATGTAAATTTTACTCCTCCCAAAATGCGTGTTATAACGGCTCCTGGTAGCTACATATGACAGCGCTACTGCAACATGCTTCAACACAGATGTGGCCCACCACAGTGGAGTAGTTGAGCATCTCTTCAGCAAGCCGACGTACAAACTGCAGCAAATGAAACTGAAAGTTCAGCGTCACATCCTGAAGCTGAACACAGTCATCTTCATTAATAGTAGTGACACTAAATTATCTTACCAGTGCTGATGCTGCTCTGTCTCCAATCTTGAAATTATCGGATGATAAATGAAATGAAGCTCAGTTTTCAATGTGTTTTTTGGAGACACAGTTATGTTGCAAATTGTAAATGGAACGGTTTTGTAACAAAATGGATAGCTATCCGATCAGTAAAAACCAGTGTTGGGGGTAATGCAATAAGAGTGTTGAACTTCCTTCTCCTGTATCCTATTCTTCTTTAATCCAGAATGGCAGCACAGCTGAAAGGTTTTTTTGAGCTGCGCCCTCTACTGTACAGGTGTAAATATGCATTTCCTTCAGCCTGAGGCTTATTAATTTCACCTTTGGTATGAAAGGGCCTTCATATTTGCCAAAAATAGAACTTTTTTTGTTGTTATTAAAAAACAAACGAGCAAGCCCAGCCCAGGTTAGAAAAAGTAAAGCAAAAGTAATGTAACACATTACTTTTAATAAAAAGTAACTAAAGTTACTTTTTTGGGGAGTAACGCAATATTGTAATGCATTACTTTTAAAAGTAACTTTCCCCAACACTGGTAAAAACACATCAATGACCAGGTGTAAATAAGCCTACTGGAAATCTGTTCTTCAAAGTATAATTTAAACCTGAAAACAAACAAACTAAAGGATTTTGACAAATTTATGATTTTATGAAAAATTGCTTTAGAAATGTTTAAAGGGTTAGTTCACCCAAAAATGAAATGTCATTTTACACCCGTAAGACCTTCGTTCATCTTCAGAACACAAATTAAGATATTTTTGATGAAATCCGATGGCTCAGTGAGGCCTGCATTGCCAGCAAGATAATTTACACTTTCAATGCCCAGAAAGGTACTAAAGACATATTTAAAACAGTTCATGTGACTACAGTGGTTCAACCTTAATGTTATGAAGCGACGAGAATACTTTTTGTGCAACAAAAAAAACAAAATAACGACTTTATTCAACAATATCTAGTGATGGCGATTTAAAAACACTGCTTCATGAAGCTTCGAAGCTTCACAAATCTTTTGTTTCGAATCAGTGGTTCGGAGCGTGTATCAAACTGCCAAAGTCACGTGAACTATTGAAATTTCGAAACTCTTATGACGTAACGAAGCCTCGTTTACTGAAATCACGTGACTTTCACGCTCCGAACCACACTGATTCGAAACAAAAGATTTGTGAAGCTTCGAAGCTTCATGAAGCAGTGTTTTGAAATCGCCCATCACTAGATATTGTTGAATTTACAGAATTTTCATTTTTGGGTGAATTAACACTTTAAGATTCTGTACTATTTCTATGTTAGTCATTCTGAATATTTAAAATATTAAATAGGTTATATGGGTTGTGTCACAGTTATTAACTTGGAAACTTTGTGACAAAAAGTTTGCCGACCCCTGGTCTAGACCATGTGAGCTGTGAACGTACTCTGCGGATCACTGGACTGCTTGTCCATGTCCTGGATCTTGGTCTTGTCTAGATTTTGTTTGGTCTCTGGAAACCACTCCATGTCAGGTGACCCCAGACGCCTGCGAGAGCCAACGTCCACTTCACTCTTCTGAGCATTTGTCACCAGTCCAAACCTATTAAAAAAAAACAAACCACACACAGCAGTCAGAACAGTGAATGTTTAGAGTGTGTGTGTGTGTGTGTGTGTGTGTGTGTGTGAGTGAGTGAGTGAGAGAGAGAGAGAGAGAGAGAGAGAGAGTGTGAGCGTGTGCGTGCGTGCGTGCGTGCGTGCGTTTTATGAACCTGCTTCTGGCTTTCACTTGTGTTGCATAGTTGATTTCTTTATCCTCCCAAATATCTTCCTCCTCTTCAGGATCTTCAAACGGCCGGATTCGCTCCTTTGTGCGAGTCTCAAAGATCGCAGAGCTCGTCTGAGAGAGGACAGAAACGGGAAGGGTTATAACAACAGTGAGAACGGAAGCCAAAAGAGCATCAACAAGAAGAAAACAAACACAAAATCATGGTGATATTATAACCCAAAACAGGAAAAACCCAAAATGTAATAAGAGTATAAAAAAATTATTAATAATAATAATAATAATAATAAATAATACAGAATATAGAAAGAATAAAAAGAATATAGAAAAATAATTAGGACTCACCCCCTCGTCCACCAGGTTAAAGTTGATCTCTGTGATTCTATCAAACGTGGCGCTGCAGGAAAAACAGACACAGAAACTTGACTCAATAAATTACCAATGTCAGAGTTTAAACCTGCTAAAAACATGAAGCAATAAACAATTCATTATCAAATTATTTATTTGAAATTAATATTAAATATTTCAATAAAATTCTATTATTTTTAAATGAAACTAAATTTAATTATACTGCTGGACTTCATGTGACTGCACGCGTGTATAAGGGCACCAAATGTAAAACTTTTTTTTTTCTGTGGTAGATTTACNTGGTAGATTTACATTAACAAGGATTTAAAAAAATGGTTTGTTTTAAAGAATTTAATTATCTGAATGTTAAATAAATTGTAATATTTATATATTTATTAATAGTTTATTCCAGTGGTTCCCAAAATTCTTAAAATGGCATACCCCCTGAGGCATTTAACATCCTTCTGCGTACCCCCTCTCTTCCACTTCGACTGCAGTCCCACCTTTTCCATTAAGGGACAATATTTGCCCCCTTAAATTGATTTTTCATTGCATTTTTTTAACCTGAACTCTAAATCTAAACCTTTACGCAGGAATCACCTGATGTTGCCGTCATGCTCTCCGAATTCATCGCCATTCAATCCAAACTGATCAACAAAGTTTGCTGTCATCTGCTGGATCTGATAATCTGAGAACACCTGTTAAAAGAAAGGTGCTCATTAAAGGTGATTTGCAGATTGCCATTTTTTTTATGTTAAAAGACTTCCTATGATTTCACAGCATACGTCTTTGTGCGAAATCTTACCAGGTCTGCAGTGTTCTTCTTGTTAGTTTCTGTTAGTGTTTCATTCACAAACTGTTCCCAGCGTGCTTTGTAGTCCTCTGGTAGCTCTGTCATAGAAAGGAATAACAAATATTTGAAAACAAAGAATGTGGTTTGTTAAAAAAATAAAAAAATACGGTTCAAAAGTTTGGGGTCAGTCATTTTTTTTTTAAAGAACAGTAAGCATTCAGACATTTATAAAATTACAAAAACTTTCTATTTCAAATAAATGCAGTTCTTTTGAATTACATATTCATCAAAGAATCCTGAAAAAAAATGTATCATGGTTTACACAAAAATATTAAGCAGCATAACTGTTTTCAACATTGATAATAATAAGAAATGTTTCTTGAGCAGCAAATCAGCATATTAGAATGATTTCTGAAGGATCGGAGAAAATTCAGCATTCCATCACAGGAAAACAAATTACTTATTAAAAGGTGCAATGTGTAAAATTTGGGAGGATCTATAGACAGAAATGCAATATAACATGCATAACTATGTTTNTAAGAACAGTAAGCATTCAGACATTTATAAAATTACAAAAACTTTCTATTACATATTCATCAAAGAATCCTGAAAAAAATGTATCATGGTTTACACAAAAATATTAAGCAGCATAACTGTTTTCAACATTGATAATAATAAGAAATGTTTCTTGAGCAGCAAATCAGCATATTAGAATGATTTCTGAAGGATCGGAGAAAATTCAGCATTCCATCACAGGAAAACAAATTACTTATTAAAAGGTGCAATGTGTAAAATTTGGGAGGATCTATAGACAGAAATGCAATATAACATGCATAACTATGTTTTCAGTGGTGTATAAAGACCTAATGAACCTTATAATGAACCGTTGTGTTTTTATTACCTTAGAATGAGCCATTTCTATCTCATACACCGCGGGTCCTCTTACATGTTAAGTCGTCATTTTGCGGCGACATGTTTCTACTGTAGCCCTAAATGGACAAACTGCTCCACAGAGCGCGTTTCATCACTATGTTGTTCTTCTGAATCCTTCGTGTTTTTAGAGGCAGCTTGCATCATCACTACATTGAATATGCACAAAGTAGTACTAGTAGTCGTCTGGTTTACTAAAAGCAGAGACTGTTCTTTGTTAGAAGTAAGACGAAACATCATTGCTTGACTGGCTACTCTCTGCTGTCTCAGACGACGACATCGGTCTTGTGTCGGCCAGACGGCCACCGTAGCTTCTCCATGTGCTTCAAAAGGGAGGGGTGAGTGCTGTTGGTTGCAGTTCGCAACCTCACCGCTAGATGCCGCTAAAATTTAAACACTGCACCTTTAAAATATATTCAAATAAAAAAATATTTTAAATTGTAATAATATTTCAGAATATTACTGTTTTTTCTGCAATTTTAATCAAATAAATGCAGCCTTGGTGAGCATAAGAGACCTCTTTCAAAAACATACCAACCCCAAACTTTTGAACTGTACTGTGGACACACACACATATACACGCAAAAACACTCCCAGTGTGTGTCAGCTACCTTTTATTAGTTGTGTGATCTGTTCTTGTTCTCTCTCTGCATTCTGCACAACTGTGTTGGCAATCCTGGTCAGATGACCCATATACCCTTTTCTCATGCCTCCAGCTTCCCTATAACATACACACAGAGATAATAAGATACTCAACCAGCAAAAACGTATTGACTCTTCGGCTAACAGATATTTCAATTTGTCCTTACTGTGTTTTATCATTTTCTTCCCAAGCATCCAAAATCCTCTGAACCAGCCTGCAGTCCTTCAGCAGCTGCACACAAGCAATTATATTTTAATGACATATACAGTGGTGCTCAGGATTATTGGCACCCTTGGTAAATATGATCAAAGATGACAAAAATAATTATGCATTGTTTATCCTTTTGATCTTTAATTCATAAAATTTGCAAAAATCTAATCTTTCATTGAAGGAAAAGAATTGAAAGTGGGGGAAAATCACATTATGAAATAAAAAATTCTCTCAAAACACGTTGGCCACAATTATTGGCACCCTTTTGTTAAATACTTTTTGCAACCTCCTTTTGCCAAGATAACAGCTCTGAGTCTTCCCTATAATGCCTGATGACAAGAGATCAGAGATCATTCCTTCATGCAGAATCTCTCCAGATCCTTCAGATTCCAGCTCCATGTTGGTGCTTCATCTCTTCAGTTCACTCCACTCATTTTCTTTAGGGTTCAGGTCAGGGGACTGGAATGACCATGGCAGAAGCTTCATTTTGTGCTCAGTGACACATTTTTGTGTTGGTTTTGATGTTTGTTTTGGATCATTGTCCTGATGGAAGATCCAACCACGGCCCATTATTGAAATTCTAGCAGAAGCGGTCAGGTTTTGATTTTTTTTTATCTGTTGGTATTTGATAGAATCCATGATGCCATGTATCTGAACAAGATGTCCAGGACCTCCAGCAGAAAAATAGGCCTACAACATTAAAGTTCCAGCAGTATATTTAACCGTGGACATGGGGGTACTTTTTATCCCTGTGTGCACCAAATCCATCTGGTGGGTTTGCTGCCAAAAAGCTCTTTTTTAGTTTCATCTGACCATAGAAGCCGGTCCCGTTTGAAGTTTCAGTCGTGTCTGACAACTGAATATGCTGGAGATTGTTTCTGGATGAGAGCAGAGAGCATTGTTTCTTGAAATCCTCCAGAACAACTTGTAGGGATATAGGTGCTGTTTGATCATTTTTTTTTAGGCTTTCTGAGACTCAAGACTCAACTAACCTCTTCAATTCTCCAGCTGTGATCCTTGGAGAGTCTTTGGCCACTCAAACTCTCCTCCTCATCGTGCATTAGGACGATTTAGACACACGTCCTCTTCCAGGCAGATTTGTAACATCTTTAGTTGATTGGAACTTCTTAATTATTGCCCTGGTAGTGGAAATGGGGATTTTCAATGCTTTAGCTATTTTCTTACAGCCATTTTCTATTTTGTGAAGCTCAACGATCTTTTGCTGCACATCAGAACTATATTCTTTGGTTTTACGCATTGTGATGAATGATTACAGGAAATTGGCCTTTGTGTTTCCTCATGTTTATACTCCTGTGGAACAGGAAGTCATGGTTGGACAATTTCATGTTCATGATCACCCTGGTGTGCTAAAAAATGTAAATATGAATGGGAATCTCTGAAGTATATATTTTACTCATACAAAATTCTAGGGGTGCCAATAATTGTGGCCAACGTGTTTTGGAGAAAAACATTTCATAATGTGATTTTCCCCCACTTTCAATTCTTTTCCTTCAATGAAATGTTAGATTTTTGCTCATTTTATTAATTAAAGATCAAAAGGCTAAACAATGCAGATTTATTTTTATAGTCATCTTTGATCATATTTACCAAGGGTGCCAATAATCCTGAGCACCACTGTACATACTGCATACTGTATTTCACAAGAGGAAACATTTTAAATTTGACAATTGATGCCATAAAAAGTGCTGTAAATGAATTATATATGTTGTTTCTGTGTATACACACACACACAACACAATTTGTGCATTTAGATGCATACATATATACAAACATACCATAACTACACCTCATTTACCAAGTTAGTCAGATCTAGCAAGTAATTCAAGTGACTCAAACTTGGTTAAAATATTCTGATGCCATGACAATGCAGATTAAGCAGTAGTGAGGTGCTATATATTACTAATTTATTTTTTATATTATTTTAATACTTATTACTATATAGGACTACACTAATATTAGACAATACATTAGCATCAATAAGCCAGGGTCATGCTTACATGCTTTATCAAGTCACAGCGTGTGGACATGTCAGATCTGTCTGAGTTTTGT
The DNA here is from genome assembly GCA_003731715.1 of Anabarilius grahami. NCBI lineage: Eukaryota > Metazoa > Chordata > Actinopteri > Cypriniformes > Xenocyprididae > Anabarilius > Anabarilius grahami. Next base: position 2,476,340 of record RJVU01053773.1, read on the forward strand.
GTGTCTGAGTTTTGTGTTTCCAGCTGAATCTGATCTGGACTGTCATGTGATTTTCCATTCGGTGTTGTCTGGTTAAGGATGGCAGAGACACAATGCTCCACTTGGATGTGTAGGAAGTTATTCCAGGAGAATTTAAAAAACAAGTCCTACAGAGAGAAAGAGATTAAAAAAGAAAAATTTAAAAATGTAGTCTTTCCTGTTCACCAAGGTTGCATGTTTTTGATCAAAAATACAGTAAAACAGTATTATGGAGAAATATAACAATTTAAAATAATTCAATTGTACTATATTTGAAATATAATTAATTTAGTCCTGTGACGCAAAGCTGAATTTTCAGCATAATTACTCCTGTCTTCAGTGTCACATGATTCTTCAGAAATCATTCTAATATGCTGATTTTATGCTCAAGAAACATTTCTCAATATTATCAATGTTGAAAACAGTTGTGCTGCTTAATACTCTTGTGAAAAACATGATATGTTTATTTTTTAGGATTCTTTGATAATTATAAAGTTCAAAAGTACAGCATTTATTTGAGATAGAAATCTTTGGTAACATTATAAGTGTCTTTACTGTAACTTTTGATCAATTTAATGCATCCTTGCTGAATAAACATACTAATTTCTTTAAAAAAGGAAAGGAAACATTTTATTTATTTGTCGACTTTGTCATAAATTAGACTAAGGATGACTCATACCAGCAGCAGGTTGATCATGTTCAGCTGGCAGAGCTCGTGGTGGATTCTGGGAGCTCTGGTGTACAGGAGAGCAGCCATCAATCTGGATGCATGCAGCCTTGCGTTGCCAAACGGCTCCTCCAGAACACCCATCGTGGTCAACATCACACATTTCTGAGCGCGGAGAGATTAAAAAAAAACATTAACTTCCTCTATGTGACATCTTTCCATGATATCACTTTGTTTTTAAGACATGATAAAACCGGAGGATCAGACCAACCTTGGGTGGGTTTAACAGAAGGTGGTTGAAGTGCTTTAGATGTGGTTGGATGCCCATTAAAATGCTGTTGTTTACAGTGTATGACTTTTCCAATCCCTGAGAGCACGGGTCAATCACCTGCTCAACACTGTTACACACACACATACTTTAGTAATAGTGATTGTGTGAGTGTGTGATTAAATGTGTTTGTGTAACTCACCCAGGTCTCCGAGTTTCCAACAATGTAAGTAACACTAGCGTTCCATAGACGATGCACATTTCACTCCTTTCTCCTTCAAACATGTTCTTCAATAGGGCCTCAACATTCTGCTGTCTGAAACAGTAGCCAGAGATTTCAGTTTAGTTATACTGTTCAAGTATAAAGTCTTTTTCACATTCTGGCCGACATCCGACAACTGCCCACTAAGAAAGTAAGAAACCATCTAGCTGACATGAAAAGTGACTGAGCACAGTGGTAGTGATCACACACACTCACAGCTCTAGTGTTGTGAGCAGAGGGTCGGTCTCTGAAGATTCCTGCAGCAGGCTGGCCTGATCTCTGCTCAGACGGATGATGTCACACAGGGTCTGAGATGCATTCGACTGCCTCTGTAAACACATTTATGTATACGTGTCATCTTTCATGTCTATTTATTATTAGGGGTGGGTGATATAACAGTAGACACGATTAACTGGTAGAGATTTTGGACTATCGTCACTATCGCTGTTATGCTCACGTGACGTTGCTGTGCTGTGTGGTCACGAAGCTTATAATTTTCATGCACAATTAATCATTGCTGTTTAAAAACAAGTGATTTTTAATCAATGACTCATTTCGGTATATGCATGTTCATAGACTGCTTCTGAAGCCGCTGTTCATAGAGCGTGTGAGTACTGAACTGAGTTATTTTTGCTGCCTAATTTTAATCACAAAGTGTTAGTTCACCCAAAAATGAAATTTCTGTCATTAATTTTGTCACCCTCATGTTGTTCCACATCCATAAGACCTTTGTTCATCTTCGGAACACAAATTAAGATATTTTTGATGAAATCCGAGATGTTTTTATCCCCCATAGAAAGCAACGTTATCATCACATTCAAGGTCCAGAAAAGTAGCAAAACAATCATTCAAATAGTCAACGTGACTACAGTGCTTCAACCGTAAAGTTATGAAGCGTCAAAAATACTTTTTGTGCGCAAAAAGTTGTTTACGTTGTACAGACAGTGCAGGCTTCCTTGTTCTACGTTAGAATGCCGACTCATTATTGGCCGGCTCCTACGTCATCATCACACGCATGCGTCGTGGTGCTCACGTGTACAGCGTTGGCCAATACTGAGTCAGCATTCAGACGTACAACATCCACAGCATAGGAGAATGACAGGGGAGAGACGAAATTGTTGAATAAAATCGTTATTTTTGTTTTGTTTTTGCACACAAAAAGTATTCTTGTTGCTTCATAACATTAAGGTTGAACCACTGTAGTCACATTGACTATTTTAAAGATGTATTTACTACTTTTCTGGGCCTTGAATGTGGTAATTATGTTGCTTTCTATGGGAGATAAAAAACCTCTCAGATTTAATCAAAAATATCTTAATCTGTGTTCTGAAGATGAACAAAGGTCTTACGGGTGTGGAACAACATGAGGGTGAGTAATTAATGACAGACATTTCATTTTTGGGTGAACTAACCCTTTAACTGTTCAAGCACAATTAGGCGGCAAAAATAACTCAGTTCAGTACTCACACGCTCTATGAACAGCAGCTTCAGAAACAGTCTATGAGCATGCATATACCAAAATGACTTTTCGCTGCTTATTGCGTTTTATTGGTTAAAAATTACTTTTTTTAAACAGCAATGATTAATTGTGCATGAAAATTATAAGCTTCGTGACCACACAGCACAGCAATGTCACATAAGCGTAACAGGTCTTAAGGGTATGGAACGACATGAGGGTGAGTAATTAATGACAGACATTTCATTTATGGGTGAACTAACCCTTTAAATACACATACTTAATTGTGTCAAAATTTGCAAGTTTGGTCAGAGGCCACTCTTCCACCGGAACTAGAGTCGCGTACGGCCGTTGCCAGAAGCCAGTGATTATAGTTAATAAAGTTTTAAATATGGATATTTTTCTTACAAAAACCATTGCTTCGCTTCAGAAGGCAATTATTAACCCACTGGAGTGGTATGGATCACATATAAGATTTTTGGATTAAAATATACAAAAACCACTAGAACAATGTTATATATTTTGTTGACTTGTGTACTTACATTATCCCAAATGTTTCAAAGAATGTTTAAATCCAGAGAAATAAGCAATTTTAACCAGGACACGGAGCGTGTCTGTGCGTTGCCTAACAGTGACATCATACATGCGTTATACATCATACACGGTTTTGCGGTTTTATTTTGAAGAAACCATGGAAACACCAAAGACGCTTTAATATATTATGTGTTTTATTAGACAGGTGAGCAACAGTTTGGATGATAATGATATTTCAAAATATGAAAATGACATTTTACCTTTAACTGTAAGTATTAAACTTTGTTGTGTAATTCATTCTCTAGTACAACTCTAGTGACTGACCTCATTGTCACTGTGAGGGTGTATCAGCTCAATGAGTCTCTGGATCAGCCTCTCTTCATTCAGCCACTGAAAACAGAGGACATGAAAAAGAAATACAGGTGTTTATTTCGTTTTAAGCACTTTTATGTCACAGGGCTTGATTTTTATTAAAACTAAAGATTTCAGTTTTTACCTTTTGTTTTATGAAGGTCACATTAAAATTGTCTTGGAATATATTTACAATGTCATCATCATTCCTATTATTTCTAATGACTTCTATGTACAGATTTTATTGATTTTCCCTTGTCCCACACTTTAAATATAAATTCAATACAAATCCATTCAAAATATGAATCATTCCAACTATAAGATAAGATATACAAGAACTAAAATAATCAAAAATGCTTTCAATATTATGTATATTTTAGCTTTATTCATCAAGGACATATTAAATTGATAAAAAAAAAAATGTGAGTACAGATATTTATAATGTTACAAATGATTTCTATTTCAATCAAACGCTGTTTTTTAAACGTTCAATTCATCGAAGAATCTGGAAAAATAAAAAGCATCACAGTTTCCACCAAAACAGTTTTCAACATTGATAATAACAAGAAATGTTTCTTGAGCAGCAAATCAACATATTAGAACCATTTAATGAGTTTATTTTGTACAGAGCTAAAGTGTCCATTATAGAAATATAAATGAATCAGCTGGTTGAGTGCACTCACACTAAGCACTTCCTGTCTGAGACAAGCGGGCTCCACGCTGCTAATTAGACGCAGCACCAGATCCATCATGGCCGACGTGTCCAAGTGTTTCAACACCTGCCCTATAAAATCCTCTTTCTTCTTTAGGAAACCGATCACCTGATGAAAAATTTTAATCAACAAAGAGCAGGATAAAAAATTAATGCAGACACAAATCAAAGATTTTCAACTGAACAAAGAGATGCCTGTTTGCGCACCTGCTCTGTCTCACGGGTGATGAGGTTGCCAAAAGTCTTACTGACAAACGAGGCCAGTAGAGGGTTCACCGGTGGCGTCTGTTCTAAGAAGTTATAGAGTGTGTTCAGCAGAGACTCGTCTCCACCAACTTTATCGTTGATGAGGGACACATCGCATGTCAACAACTCGCATGCTACATTAGCATACCTGCATGAGAGACAGAGAGAACACAATATATGACGACTAGTGGATGACCGACATATCTTAAATAAATTCAATATATAATGCAAATTAAATGGCAGCACATGAATAAATATTTACTTAAAATTCACCAAAATATTTTGAATTGAAAATGTGTGTTATCCATTGGCCAGAGTTGTCTGTAAATTTTTGGATGGACAAGTTGGAGCTAACATTATTGATTATCATACAATGCACATAAATAATACTGAAATTACACTGGGACATACTGTATATTGATTCATTATTCAGTGTGGTCAACAAACAAAAATAAATAAATATTTGGACTATTTTATTAAAATTGCCAAAAATAAGTTAATTATTTAGATAATCTGATAATTTGTCATTTGTAAAATATTTGTACATCTGTAAATCAGCTTGCTTCATAATCTCTAATTTATTTAAGAGGTGCTCAGAAAGTGTTGATAATCCAGACCATCTTTCCACTCACTTGTAGCGCAGTTTCTCCTCCCGGTCAGTAGGGGGCTCGTGCGTGATGAGGTTGAGAAGCTCCAGCATGCTGCTGTCCCGTGTGAGGAAGAGGAGGAGGCGCTGATTCTGGGCCTTGCACTCCTGCAGCACGTCTTCTTCATCCAGCAGCTCCTGTAGGGTCACGTCCTCCTTCTCCAAGAGCTTCTCAACCTGAGATGAGTTGTGCAGGTCGAACTTCCAGAACATGACTGCAGCCTGTAGAAGAAAGAGAGTGCCTGCTGAGACAGACAGAGAGAGAGAGGCTGTTAGTTACTCAAGCATAACAGAATAAGAAAGCAAGCTGCTGTTTTAAAGGGTTTGCTGGCAACTGACTAACTCTTGGTTAGCCAAAAAGTATAAAATGCATAATGCACCAGACCAGATCACTGTATAAATAATGCATAGTAAAATCCAGGTGCTGCACTATTAAACATTAGTGAGTCAGCTGTAATTACACTCTTGATGAGCAGCTAAAGAATCAATTTCATCAGTCAATTAAAGACTATTATCTGATCTAATTTCATTTGACTTCAGGTTGGACTGTCCCTGTACCACAGTGAATCTTACATTGCTTAAAATTATAGAGGTGCACCGATCATAATTTCTCATGGCTGATTCCGATTGCCAATTTTTTAAAGTAAATTTATTTGTTCTATTACAGGCCAAACTGGCCTTTAAAAAAAACAAATATATATATATATCTTTAGCCACTTTAAATTAGAGGCAACCACTGCATATTAATTATGATCCAAACAAAGATGCTACACACATGTAGCATGAGTAGTTGTTTTTTATTTAAATTAGATTGTATAATTTCAAGATTTAAAGCAAAAACAGAATGGTCTGACTTTAGCCTTGAAAATTTATGCAACATAAGAAAGACACACCTGCACAAAACAATAACAGCAGATGGACCGAATAGGAATGCAAATTCACTTTCTGACAGTAGGTGGCGCTTATGGATCAGCAGCGATTTTGTTTGCTTGGTTACCGCTGCACACAAAGCAGCACTGCACTTAAAAACACTAATTTATACAGAGGTAAAAGGAAAAGAAAATGCCATCGAAACTTTTCTGAAGACAGTCAGAGATACATTCGTATAAATTCCAACACCAATTCAATATTTATATATTTTTTTCTATATTTCGTGCATTGCAAACAGTGAGCTTGTTGTGCCTGGTACAGTATTTTCTCTGCTGGTGCGTTCTCTTTGCATCCGTCTTCAGTGTGTCCCATCTCTGCAGTCTGTAAGTTTTGCCTCTTTGTCACCATCTCTGTTTGAAAGCTGCAATTGCAGTTATTTGCGTAATTATCATCTTTACGTGGGTTGTGCATCGGCACGACTCCTCAGCAGTTAAATCTAATGTTTGCTGTCAGTCACCACATCTGTGTGGATGCTGTACTTCAGAATCTCAGATTCTACATCTTGGATGTATGACCAATATAAGAATTTTCACCCAAAAATGTCATTACAATAAATCCTTTCTGGATTACAATCCGACATCAAAATGATAAATTTAATTATTGCAGCTGCTGTGAGAAAAGGCTATAAATGATCCGTCACCGGCAGCCGCCTCCGCATACGATATAACCTATTAGCTGGGACTCCTCCTTTAAATAAACATACGTAACATACGTGACATAATGACGCAAAGACGAACGGCTGCATGCTTGAATTTCCTGCGGAAACCTACCAGTACAACTCTTATTAGAAAACATTATTACAAGCTTACCGATGAGAATCGGGCAAAGGTAAGGAGATAGTTTTGAACTTTGGCTGGTTATGTACTTGCTCAAAAAAATGATCCAAAAATCAATTTAACCAAAAAAAGTGACAGACAGCAGCTTTAATAACCCTCAGTCGATCCGACAGTACGTGGGCAGGAATACAAAAATTTGAGTATAATCTGTAGTTTTCACGACAGCCCTGGAGCTGCCAAAAGTCTCGTCATCTGGCGGACATTTGCTGACAAATATACATGAATTTCTCAGCCCAGGTAACATGGAGAATGAGTAAATATTGTTCATTTACATATACCACCGGCACTGTAACAATTCAAAGCGTTTCGAAAATCGGCCAAGTTACACTTTAAAGGTGCTCTAAGCGATGTCACGCGTTGTTAGGCCAAAAAAATTGTCACATACAGCAAACATCTCCTCACTATCCGCTAGCTGCCTGTCCCCTGAACACACTGTAAAAAAACGCGGTAGTCGCCACAAGCTCCAAAAACGACAACAAAAACAAACTGGTGCAGCCTGGACCACGAAACAATAAACAGTGCCCCAGCCAATAACCGACAAGCAGCGTCAATACGCAAGCTACTTACATTTTAAATACGCGTTCATGACTGTTTCAGGAAGCACGGAGGGGAGGGGCAGGAGGAGGAGGAGGAGGAGGGAGGGTCTAGCTAGCCTCTGTTTTGTTTGACAACACTTCGAACGTCAACAGAAAGTTACTCCACCCAGGATCACTTAGCACCTTTAAGTAGTAGATTACCTTTAGGGAGATGGTGTGTTTCCTTGGTTGGGATGCGGAGACCAGTTTACACACATTAATTTTCTTAGATTGAGTGGTCAGTGGTCAGATAACCCATCCATCCGCAAGGGCTGCCTTACATTACAACACAGGCACCTATAGGGACAAAGAAAAGTCATCAAGCAATAACGAAGACTAGTGAGGGAAAACAATGGTGAGGACAAAATGCCATGATGCACGTTTGAATTAAGCCACATCACGGTTCTGTAATACGACTAGGACTCGGGCTGAATAAGCTCTTGTTTAAACACACATGAAGGTGGTCACACACCTACAGATAACAGCATGTTCCATTTTAGTCTTTTAATGGGATTAATCAGCGTATGCAGCGAATATGAGGTCAGACGCTAGCCTAAACCACATCATACAGTTTTACAGACCATTACTGGACTGCATCTATTACAACATACATCTATACAGAGAGCCCTCACAGAGAGAAATACTACAACAGCTATTTTTATGACTTTTCCAGCACTACATAAATCAAATATTTCCAGATAGATAGATAATGTGAAAGACAGAGATATAACTATCAATAGATAGATAGATAGATAGATAGATAGATAGATAGATAGATAATGCATGCAATGTATATGTATATGAAATTAAATTTTAATGTTGATGTCTGAATCTGTAATGTGTAAAATTTTGGTTATTATGTAAAGTGAGGTTTTAACATTATTAACATCAGTCAGCAAATACTAATTGAAATCGTGTGTTTGGTGAGAGCAAGAATGCTTCAGAGATCAACATGTGTGTGATCAAATCATACAGTCCACGGCGCAACACACACACACTTCACGCCCACGCATACGTGTGAGACAGGGCATTCAATGACAATCTGACGACTGTACGACGACCATGTTATTTTTCACTAAAATAAGTCTTTATCTTAACGAGGCGAAATCACATCCCTCGTTCAAGATCAATGTCAGACACACACAGCGGCCTCGCTCAATGTCACTGCCCGTGATCCACCAATCAGAACGCAGAAGCGAGACTCGAAATACCAATCAGAACGCTAGAATTTGCATGCCTATTTACTGGATGTTGCAAAGCATTAAAAATGCCTCCACTGCCAAAAGCCTTTAAATCGTATTAAACTCATTTGCATAAACAAAGGTAAACATACTCAGAAGCGTGTCGAGGAAATGTTACCACGTACAGCTATCTTATTTGATCTCAGAATATATGATGGCTGTAATATGAGCATACATTTCAAGGTGAAAGGCATTTCTGTTTAACAGGCATGGGATATTTAATAATTGCTCATATGTCACGTGAGTCCATATGCAGGTCATAAACGCATCTGTACTGTTCACCAGAGACGGTCGACTAGCATATAAACGCACAGAAATAGTAAAAAAACAACATTACTGTGAACAAATAAACTGCTGTGAACTTACCAGAAACAGTTTGAGATGTCAGACAAACAAACAGCAATCTGTGATCAGACCTGTTCTGTAGGGTGTCAGAGGGGAGATGTGATCTTTTGTTTACGATGCATCGTCCTGCATCCATAGATCCCCAACGTCCTCCCTCCTTCAGCAGCCCCGCTTCAGCACTGGCCCCTTCAGAGCTTTAAACTGTTAGCAGAAAAAGATTTTGGACATTATTTCTTAAGTCAAAATGGCCGACTAGGAGACACGGACGCGCACGCTGTGTGTGAACGCGCTTGGGCGTTCTGTTCAATTTATCATGTGAAACATTGCTCTTAATATTACACATAAATATAAACATAACATAGGCCAAAAATAAATTTATCGTTTATTTATGTTAAGAAAAATTAGACAAAAAAATAAAAATAAAAAAATCTAATATAAAATTACGTTTTTTCCCCACTAGATTTTATAAGGAAATACAACTGAATATTAATATATTACTATTATGATATGATGTATTATATTAGTAAAATATATTATTCAGTGATTGTAACATGTTTTGAAAGTTTCAATAAGTTTTTTTTTTATTTAGTTTAAACCACATAAATGTTTTTTGGTAAAAAAGTGGGGGTTCACCTGAATACTTGTACATTTCCAAATATATTAAATATAGGCACAAAATAGGTTAATTAATTAATAAAAATTAATTATTATTAATAATTGATGATTGAATGTATTATTTTCTAATGACAAAACAGACATTTAAACAAAAGCAGTCATTAGAAATTAAATGAAAGACTACTAGAGCAGTGGTTCTCAAACTTTTTAGAGTTGAGTACCCCCTGAAGGAACTACCATCCTTCTGCGTACCCCCTCTCTTCCACTTAGACTGCAGTCACACCTTTTCCATTAAGGGACAATATTTGCCCCCTAAATTGATTTTGCAGTGCGTATTTTTACCTTTATGAATAACTTTATAAAATAAATACTGTTTTATTTTATACTTCTGTGGATGCAGTCATTTATGACTGCAAAAGATGAGGTAATTTGATTAAATGTAATGGATTTACAGCATTTTGCAAGTTAGAAATACATTTTAAGGTATGGTAGAATTAAATGAACTACTCAGTATTTTGTTCGCATACCCCCTTTTGTCACCTCGCGTAACCCTACCCCAGTTTGAGAACCACTGTACTAGAGCATGCAGTAGGGGTAAGATGAGCCAGTGGGTAAGTTGACCCACCCCCTGTATCTTGATAAATGTAAGCTTTTATTGTCATGTGACCATATATTTTGGAACCACCCATCATTTGTGCCAGACTGTGAAAAGGAGAAGCACATAGGAGGAGCGGAAGTCGCTTATTTACTTTAAAAACTGTTTTTGGCTTGTCGAAGTAAAATTTTAACATAATAGATGTAATGACTGTTTCATCAAAGCAAATTTGTCCAGGTATAAAAATATATATGATGCATATTGGTGATTTAACAACGTATAAAACCGTGCAAGTCATTTAGCTAAATATTAGCCTAAATTGGTAAGCTAGCTTGTTTTTCCCAAAATGGCAGCTATGGGGCAAAGTCAGCCAAATGCTGTGGGGTAAATTGAGCCAGTGTTCTCTGAAGTATAAGCTGGTATAATTTCATTGTAATATTAAGCAACTGGTTTATTTTGTCTTTTTTTCCCGAGTTTATTTAATAGGAACAGTGTACAAGTACACCAGATCCTTCTCTGATACGAACCAGAGGATGTTTAATCATATATATCTTTCCACCTGTAGTCTCTAATGGCTTAACATGGTCGACACTGCAGAAAAACTACCATGTCAAGAACCTTTTGACTAAAATGTTTATTAGTTTCAGTGACATTTATTCATTCTTATTTAGTTTTTATTTAATTTTACTCAACAAACTCTGTTTAGTCTGTTTATGGGAAGGTTACAACTTTGGTGTTCAACATATTGTTTCAAAAATGCAAACAATTAAAGAAACTTAAATTTCAACTTCATTTTGTTTTATGTTATTTAAGTTAACTTTAAGAAAAGAAATATGAATATTTGTAAAACAGAAATTAGATTATTAAATTAGTTTTTAAAAGAGGTAAATTATCTTTACAGTTTCACATGGGTTTGATTCAGATTCAGTTAGATGGTCAGTTTACGTCCACCTACTGACTCGGCTCAATTTACCCCTAATCTGGGGTAAATTGAGCCACAGGAACACTTTTTTATAAGAAGCCATATTTTTAGAACCCTTTGTCATAGACGTATTCTGATCATTTAAAATGATAGGAAACATCCTGAAATTACTCAAGATACTTTCATTATACTTCTGTTTCATTTTCCCTTATCTTGAGGACCACATAAGTAAAAAAATGGCTCATCTTACCCCACTCTCCCCTACAGATGTGTAATCAAAACTTTATTTGAGGTTTTAGGGAGAGGCATAATACGACACAATAAAAGCAAATAACACAAATAAATGAAATATAGAAAAACATAATTGTTTCATGTCCAAAAAGACATGATTGTTTATCAATCACACTGTGGCGCAGGAGAGCAAGCGAGCGCGCGCACTGTGCTCAGGCACGCGCTGGAGTCAATGACGCGGCGGCGCGCACGTGACGTCACGCAGCCGGCTTTTCTCTGTCTCCGCTCCTCCTCGCGCAGCTGCTGCACCGGTCTGCAGACATGGCGAACGTCGCAGACACTAAACTCTACGACATCCTCGGAGTATCTCCTTCAGCCACCGAAAACGAGCTTAAAAAGGTAGAGACAGTCCTTTCCGCCCCGCGCATCGTATCATAACAAAACCAAATATGCGCGTGACGCGGGATGCTGCATGTTGTTGGAGCAGCCACTGGTGTGTTTTGTAGGTTGTATGCTGCTGATATCCTCCAGTGTGGCCTTTTTTTTGGATCTGGAAATAATTTGGGGAAGGATTTGAAAGATACACGGTCAGATATGTTGTTTGTTTACTATGTGTATTGCTGTAAGTGTTCTTAGGCTGTGAGCATCAGCCAGGTGCTGCAGACAGATGAAGGTGCTTCTTGCTGTTCAAGAGCTTTACAGTGGCAGGAGATGCTTAGCTTACCAGCTGCTGTGCTGAACCTGAGCTGCTATCTGATATGAAATGATTTAGAGATGGTTAATGCAACGTAAATGTATTGTTTTAGGTATTTTTAAAATATGAATCATCATGTTTGTGTTCAGTCCTTTGTTAGAAGGTGAACGGGCTCTGGCCTTGATGCCCAAGTTGCCTGAGTGCTTTTTGTTGTTGTTGTTTGATTGCGTTCACACAAAGAATTTCAGAAAGCACAGCAAGACCAAAAATAAGGCGAGAAATGAGAAATCGGCTTCTATGATCTGTCAGATGTTGAGGAAATTGGGGTCTTCACCTCTATACTCACAACTGGGGTTTTCAATGACATGGCTTTAGTTTAATAGTCACAGATTATGTACTGTAGTTGTTAAACATGACATGGCTTTAGTTTAATAGTCACAGATTATGTACTGTAGTTGTTAAAATGGTAAAGGATTTTGACAAAATATTAAGCAGTGTGACATTATATAGTACATAGTAACACTGTTTAGAAAATTGATTACAATTATTTTTGACTATTTACATGTATTTTTGAATTTTTTTTAATTAATTTGTCAAACTGCAGGACGATTTAAATACTTTAAATACTGCTAAATGTGTAGAAAATGTGTAGAAAAAGTTGGAAAATCTAAATAGTAACCACAATTACAAATTCACTTTCATACAGTACATTAAATTACACAGTCCTAAAAACCATGTAAATAATATTTGTCAACTACAGAGAAATTGAATCTGTACACTTTTTGAAAGTGTGAGTGATGTACTGCCAACTGGAGTGGGAATTTTTAATCCAATTCCGATTCTGGGAGTCATGATTCCCAAATTATTCTTGATCCAAATTTATTTATTAAATTATTTTAATGAATTAAATGAAATTCATTTGTGTTTTATTTATTTGTGTTTTATTTATTTTAATTAATTAATACATTTTATTTTTATTTACTTAATTACTTATTTAATAAATACTTAAAAAATAATTAGAAAATAATACTTAATTAAATCATTTGTTCCAACCTGCTTGGGTGTTTGCTGTTGCATTATGTTGTTGCTAAGGTGAACTGGGTGGTTGCTAAGTGGTTACTTGAACTATAATGTCATTAATTACTCACCCTCATGTCGTTCTACACCCGTAAGGCCTTCGTTCATCTTCGGAACACAAATTAAGATATTTTTGATTAAATCCGATGGCTCAGTGAGGCCATAAAGCCGAACAGACCTCCGCCAAGGCCTGCCTTGACAGCAATGTTACTGCACCTCTCAAGATCCAGAAAGGTACTAAAAACATTTTTAAATCAGTTCATGTGAGTTCAGTGGTTCAATCTTAATGTTATAAAGCAATAAGAATACTTTTGTGCGCCAAAAAAATGACTGAAATCACGTGAGTTTGGTGCTCCGATTCACTGATTCGATTCGTAAAGCTCTGAAGCAGTGTTTTGAAATCGGCCAATATAGATATTGTTGGAAAGTCGTTTTTTTGGTGCATAAAACGTATTCTTGTCACTTTATAATATTAAGATAGAACCACTGAACTCACATGAACTGTTTTAAATATGTTTTTATACCTTTATGGACATTGAAAGGGGCAGTAACATTGCTGGCAATAGAGGCCTTACTGAGCCATCGGATTTCATCAACAATATCTTAACCGAAGATGAACTAAGGTCTTACGGGTGTAGAACGACATGAGGGTAGGTAATAAATGACATTATTTTCATTTTTGGGTGAACTAACCCTTTAAGTTAACTTTACATTTCTGTGATATTCTAGTTTCTATGGTGCTGGTCCCTCTTTCAATGTAAATCTATGAGAAAGTAATATTTATCAGACTGAACATTTTAAGTTTCAGACTTAACTCTGATTATGGGAATTAGTAATAGTACTAATTAGTACATCATCGCTAATTAGTGATTTCTATTTTCAGGCATACCGGAAACTAGCAAAAGAGTACCACCCTGATAAAAACCCCAATGCAGGTGACAAGGTGAGTTCTCATTTAATGGAAATGTAAGTTCTGAAAGCCATATACGAAATAATAAATTTACCTTTTTGCTAATTCAATGTTTTTGTTAGTTTAAGGAGATCAGTTTTGCATATGAGGTACTGACTAACCCAGAGAAGAAGGACTTGTATGACCGGTATGGGGAACAGGGATTGCGTGAGGGTGGCGGTGGCGGAGCCGGAATGGAGGACATCTTCTCTCACATCTTTGGCGGAGGTCTGTTCGGCTTTATGGGCGGCCAGAGCAGCAGAAGCCGGAACGGTGGCCGACGGAGAGGAGAGGACATGATACATCCACTGAAGTAAATTAATATGAAAACAAAACTTGTTCTTTTTTTCATGGAGAACCGTATAAAAATAAAGTAGTTGAAGATGGCAAATTATTCTATGCATGACCTATTTTTAAGTCTGCATGCCATGAAATCAAAATTGATTTGGTAACACTTTACAATAAGGTTTCATTAGTTAACTACTTTAGTTAACATGAACAATCAAACAATACTTCTACAGCATTTTTAAGCTTAATGTATTACTAATACATTATTAACAAATGTAACAAATGTATTGTTCATTGTTAGTTCATGTTAGTTAATACATTAACTAAAGTTAACAAATGAGACCTTATTGTATTTTATTTATCTAATACATTTTCTTATTGGGCATGATTTATCTGTGCACATTATTCCAAAGGAAAGTTGTTAAGTGGTGAGTTATAATTTAAAGGTGCTCTAAGTGATCCTGGGTGGAGTTACTTTCTGTTGACGTTCGAAGTGTTGTCAAACAAAACAGAGGCTAGCTAGACCCTCCCTCCTCCNCCTGAAACAGTCATGAACGCGCATTTAAAATCATTCTTGTCGGTTATTGGCTGGAGCATGTTTATTATGTTTAGTGGTCCAGGCTGCACCAGTTTGTTTTTGTTGCCATTTTCTGAGCTTGTGGCGACTACAGAGACCGTGTTTTTTTACAGTGTGTTCAGGGGACAGGCAGCTAGCGGATAATGAGGAGATGTTTGCTGTATGTGACAAAAAAATGTTTTGGCCTAAAAACGCGTGACATCACTTAGAGCACCTTTAAAATGCATGAAAGAAAAGCTCTTTAAACAAAGGATTTTGAATCTCTCTCTTTTTTAAAATGCCTAATAGAGTGTCTTTGGAAGATCTGTACAATGGAAAAACAACCAAACTACAGCTAAGCAAGAACGTACTCTGCAGTGCCTGCAATGGGTGAGTGTTTTGAGCAGGATTTTATGCAACATCTTTAAGGATTATAAAACCAAAGAGGACCTATATATATTTGTTTTTGGGGTCTACTAGAATAGGTTTTCATGCTTAAATGTTCAAAAACACATTATTTTTTCAAGTTCCTGTCTCCATGAAGCCCCTCCTTTCAAAAAGCGCAGTGTGTTGTGATTGGTCAACAGCTTTGAGCATGTTTCGGAAATGTCACGCCCCTTACCATAACCAAGTGTTTCAACACACTATTAACGCAACTCAGCCAGGCCTCGCCCCATTATTTTGCATATACCTTAGGCGGGAATGATTTAAATGAGGAATATTGTGATGTGTTCGTTCCTGGAAGAATCACCCAAGACAGATAGTTCAGAAACAGTGCTTACTGATATAGGGAATAACTCCCTTTTTAGAGTGAATTTTTCATGTTTAAACAGCAACATTACACGCTAAAGAAAGCTGGAAATGTAAAAAGCTTAATAGTACAGTTTCTATAGACTTTAACCAAAATACCACTTTTTCCTCCCCATAACTCTTCCTCAGTCAAGGGGGTAAAACAGGGGCGGTGCAGAAGTGCACCACGTGTAGGGGCCGTGGCATGCGGATCATGATCAGACAGTTGGCTCCTGGCATGGTACAGCAGATGCAGTCTGTGTGCACCGACTGCAATGGAGAGGGTGAGAATTCAGTACTAATTTCATTGTTTTTTATGCATTGAACATGATTTGTGATGGTCTAAATTCAACATTTTGACACTTGGTTGTGTTTGTAGGGGAGGTGATCCACGAGAAAGACCGCTGTAAAGAGTGTGATGGTCGTAAGGTGTCTAAAGAGGTGAAGGTCTTAGAGGTGCATGTGGATAAAGGAATGAAACATGGACAGAAGATCACATTCAGTGGAGAGGCGGACCAGTCGCCCAACACAGAGCCTGGAGACATTATACTGGTGTTGCAGGAGAAAGATCATGAGGTAAAACATACACAAAGAGCAGAAAAGAGTTAATAGTTGGAAAACTATTTTGATTATCGGTTAATGTATTTAATTACACCATTTTTTCAATGCTCTTCCTTAGATAATGTGCACACTAAAGTCTATAAATGTATGTGATTGCTCATAAAAAACATTACTTGTGCTGCATACAGGATTTCAAATATTAAATTAGGATTAATTTAACTTAACTTGATTTTCACCACAGGGGTTTTTTTTTAATGTTCTTTATATGTCTATGTGGTGTTTTTTATATGTATTAAGACAAACCATATGCAAATTCATAAGTCAGCACCATTGTTGAGTATTTTCTCTTTAACTGCAGTAAACCAAAGACAGTCTCAAAAATGCGGTTTGAAGTCACCCGTTCTCTATGTTACAAATATGTTCTAACCAATCCCGTCAACATGCGGGCAGGCTTTAGCATATCATCAACTGCTGTGAAGCAGGGGGGTCTCAAGAGAAGCCGGGTTATCAAGGCATATTTTTCTATTGATATGAAAAATCAGCACGAAAAATCGGGAACATAGAGACAGAACACATTTAGGCCACGCCCACGTGTGGGGGGGGGGGGGGGNGGGGGGGGGGGGGGGATCCAACCCTCTCCATTGACTTTGTATTGCGTGAAGCTGCCTCCTAGTCATTTCGGACTT
Source organism: Anabarilius grahami (assembly GCA_003731715.1). Classification (NCBI taxonomy): domain Eukaryota; kingdom Metazoa; phylum Chordata; class Actinopteri; order Cypriniformes; family Xenocyprididae; genus Anabarilius; species Anabarilius grahami. The sequence goes on from RJVU01053773.1 coordinate 2,493,390, forward strand.
AAAACAAAAGACAGAACAATGCCTAAAAGCTGCTGTGTGACAGGGTGTACAGCAAACAAGCTAAAAAACCCAGAACAAACCGAACCGTAAAAGCCAGCCTTTAAGGAGACAAAAGTGGATACAGGCAATACGATGTGAAGCATCAGCAGGAAGAATGGGTAAATTGTGGGATCCTGACACTCAGTATGCCTACGTGTGCAGGTTCACATAGGGTGGTGAAATAATTCTTTGACATGGTTAAAAATATATATATATATTTTTTTTGTTTATTCTGACACCTATTACGTTCCCCTCCAGTAGGCATAGTTCTCAGAGTAATATGACACGTTGTGCTCTGTCTCAATTCCCTGTATCCACTTTTGTGTCCTTAAACGCTTGTTTTTTTGGGTTGATAGCTTATAAAAACTTAGTTCTTGGTTTTTTAGCTTGTTTGCTGTACACCCTGTCACACAGCAGCTTTTGGACATTGTTCTGTTTTTTGTAATAAGTCAGAAATGACAAGGAGGCAGCGTCACGCAATACAAAGTCATTGGAGAGGGTCGGATTGTTTTCCTCTCCGGTGGGCGTGGTTTTTAGATTGACGCGTGTCGCTCAGTCTCTATGGTTTGTGTAACATTAGCAACACATTATTAGCTTTTTAAAAATCAAAAGTCAAGCAAAAGGCTAATCATATTAATTACCGTTATGTGTCCGACATTGTAGAGAGCAATACATAAAACGCCTTACCATTCTGATACATCGACTTGTAAACAAGCCTGTATAATTCAGTCTTCTACTTCTTCTGAATCAGTTTCTGGTTAAAACATATATAGCTGAATAGTATTTCCACTTACAATTGTGCAGCGTTTACTACAGTAAAGTTGACTGTGTGATCAAGTCGAGGTGGGGCATATTCATGGATCCACGTATAATAAATGAAGCAAGGGTGTAGTGTTACATTCAAGTGATTTTAAGGCATGAAAAAAATATATTTAGGAAAAAACATTTAAATATGTAATTTTGGTGATCAAAGATGAGTTTTAAGGAATAAAATTGTTGACTACATGGAGACTTAATATGATGTTGAAGCACAGATATTGTTTTGATAAATGATTGTGCACTTTGTTTAAATTATATGGCTATTAGGATGTGCTGTTTTGCAGAATGAGAATATTTGCACTATAGAAATATAACATTACAATGTTAGTAAATGCATTTTCCACTACTCTTAAAGACCAAATCCTTCAGTATTATGTATTTGTTTATAGGAGTTTCGTCGTGATGGAAATGATCTGCACATGTGCCACAAGATTGGCTTGGTGGAGGCACTCTGTGGATTTCAGTTCATGCTCTCACACCTCGATGGACGACATCTCGTCATCAAATATCCCCCTGGCAAAGTCATAGAGCCAGGTGAGCACAATTATTTTGGTCAGTGTTTTGTTCATGTTTTTATAGAATATTTTCTAGGAATTGTTGTGTCCTTTTTCAGGTTCTATAAGGGTCGTCCGGGGGGAAGGAATGCCTCAGTACAGAAACCCGTTTGAGAAAGGAGATCTGTTCATCAAGTTTGACGTGCAATTTCCTGAGAACGGCTGGATCAGCACAGAGAAACTAACGGTGAGTTTCCACTGTAATATGTTAAAGGCACACTATGTAAATTTCGCCGCTAGAGGTCGCTTATTCAAAACAAAGGCGTAGCTTGATGACGCCTTGATTTCGCGGAATCATGGGAGGTGATGTCTTCACATCTACAGCCGGTGGAAAAGAATCTGGACAGGACTCATGTTCATGGATGAGATTATTAACGTTACTGTAGTATGAAGCAGAGCATGGCCGAGTGATGTGCGAGCAGAAAGGAGGCCGCTGGAGCGATTGCTAATGAGAGAGGAGAGCTAATAACGGCTCGAGAGCAGCGGAACTTTTATTATGCTGCATTCGCTGCTTCTTCCGGTCAAACGTATGTGGGGTAACGCAGCACTATTTATTATATTAGATACATTTGTGATGAAAGTCGTAAGAGTGGTACTCTGCGTTCGCTCGGTGGCTACTACGAGACACTTAATGCACACTGCAGTATCAATATTAGGCATGGTAAAACATGGTATTTGCTGTTAATCAAAAAAACGAGATTTAAACAATAAAGACTTACTGTGTTGAGCTATTTACATGATTAGTTTTCTGTCGATGAATGTATCCAAACAGTTATTTCACATCTGTGTGTGTTCATACAGGAGTTGGAAGATCTGTTGCCGTCACGTACAGAGGTTCCTGTCATCTCAGCGGATGCGGAAGAAGTTGATCTGCAGGATTTTGACCTAAGTCAGGGATCATCTGGCGGTCACCGCCGTGAAGCTTACAACGACAGCTCTGACGAGGAAGGGGGTCCGCATGGTCCGGGGGTGCAGTGCGCCCACCAGTAGTCCCAGTTTGGGGAAGTGTTTAGATTCCCTTTTGTCGGACAGATACAATCCCCACCCTCCACGTTCATCATATAGTGAACCGATCACACACACTTGCAGTATATATAGGCATACACTTACACTTGTATTATGTACTGCAATCTCACATGCGAACCTACAAGTAAACTCATTCATGCATCGTTTTAAAAGAATAGACAAGCATAACTAGAGACAAAGCAAAATAATTTATTCACTAATTTCATTTCCATTGTAGACTTTCACAGTATATATGCTCTCTGAATATATAAAACACAATGTCTGTGGGAAGGCAGACTGTGTTGTTTAAGTTATAATTAACACACGTACGCACAAATTTGTTAAAAAAGACTGAAGCATTGTGCAGTTTCCTGGAGTTTAATAAAATGTTCAATCGTGTTTCATTATATACTTGCCAGTTATTCACGCATTGTCAGTCATCTTGTACTAATAATTCAGAGGAAGTGCTGGTTTGTATTTAATGGCAGGACAGGATAATATGCATGTGGGCGACACACTGAGAATAATACAAAGCAAACCAAACCCAAAAGTGTTTTAATGTGCTCACTGTCTATGATAAAGGTATACGAGTCATGCAATTTAGTATTTGCCAAAGAAACACCACAGTCTTCTTAAAAGATCAACAGCCAATGTGTGCATGCATTGTAAGCACTAATATAAACTTATAGGGGGCGCCATTTATCATTGGCAACTAGGAAAGTGTTTGAACCTCGAACACAAGTTGCTGTCGTTCAAACACAGTTACTTTTGTGCTCATACATCAATAAAGTTGAATGTTTTACTGTGTGTTCTGTATGTTTGTAGAAGTGGGTTTGAGTACACACTAGTGTCCTTCTTCAGTTTCTGTCATTCGTTGCGCTGTGGGCGCAAGAAGCTCTTTAAATCCAGTAGTATTTCTATAAAACCAAAACAAATAGATTAGTACAACTTTCATTTTCTATCCCAACAAATGGAAAAAAACTAGCAGATTGTTGATGCTGCTCTTTTTGAATCACCACAGGCTGTTTGGTGTGGAAGCCCATATTCCGTCACGTAATACAAAAGGTAATGATTTTTTTTTTTCTTACAACTGTGCACTTTAAAAAAAAAAAGAAAGTTAAAAACAACCCAAGTTGGGTTGAAAATGGACAACGTGCTGGGCAATTTTATTTAACCCAACTATTGTTTAAAAAATTCTATATGGCTGGCTTAAAATGAACCCAAAATAGGTTGGAAATTAAAAATCATACACAATTACTTAAGGCAACAATAATCAAAAGGTGAACATTTATTAATAAGCAATTTGATGTGTTTAATTAGTATTCATTAAACATATTAATACATGTTTATTTCCAACATATTTTGAGTTCATTTTAAGCAATTTTAAACAATAATAAATAGTTGAGTTAAATAAAATAACCCAGCAGGTTGGGTATACATTTAACCCAACCGGTTTGTCCATTTTCAACCCAACTTGGGTTGTTTTTAACCCAGCATTTTTTAGAGAGAGTTTGTATATCGCAATTCTGACTGCGAGTTCATATCTCACAATTCTGAGGGGGGAAAAAAGTCAGAATTGCAAGATAAAAAGTCGCAGTTACCTTTTGTATTTTTTTTTTATTCCGTGGCTGAAACAAGCTTCCATATAATTATGGCTTTTTATCTCACTCAGTTCATTTTAATTAATATATCATAATGTTGGACTTAAGTGATAATTATTACATTCTATGTCATAATTTTGACATTTCATCTTATTAATATGACTTAGTATTTCATAATTTTTAACATTTCAGTTTCGACTCATCATAATATTGTCATAATTTTGTCTTTTTATATTATAATTTAGATTTTAATGTCATGATTATGATACCAAAGCATTTTTTTTTTTGTATGTGTTGGAAATGGGCTTCCATAAAAGTGGTCCATAAGACTTGGGACATCAGGAACATGATAAGTGAATGATAAAATAATTTTAATTTTAGAGTGAAATAGTCCTTTAAATGCCAAAAAATACCTGATCACTATCAGAATGAGCTAGCCTAGCATGTGTGCGCACAAGTTACCTCTCCCGTCTGGTCTGGAGAATGCATGAGCGTTCTCTCCTCATCTGCTGGAGTTTCTCTCTTACTAAAGTTTTCTGTTGTTGCTGATCCTCCTAGAATATTCAGTCAACATTTACATCATGTCCACACAGTGGTGTGTGAAAGAATGCACATGAATCTGTGTGTACCTGTCGTAGTGTGTCAGTCAGATGCCTGAGTGTGTCTTCCTGCGTCAGGCCCAACAGATCTTCATCTGCCTTCCGAGTCTGGACGATGGCCAGTCGCTCTTGAACCTTAACAGATGAAAACAATTTACTCGCAATTCAATAGACAAGTATAAACTTTTTTTTTTTTTTTTTCCTGCCTTTATTGTTAACTTGGAATCAAAACTATTGACATATTTAATTCACATTCCTGGTCTTTCTCTGTGCATTTGTCAGTGAATATCCTGTTTCATCCAAAACCATCATATTTTGAAAATAAAATGGGTTATGAACTCGAAAAAAGTCCAAACCCAAGGATATGGCCTTTTAAACTAAATATTCCACTAATAAACTTATTGAAGCCCATTTCGACCACATAATAAAACATCATTCTTTGATAAATCCTAATAATGACAAAGGCCTGGATTCACAGACAGGGCTTAGATTAAGCAAGGATTAAGCCTTAGTTCAATTAGAACATTTAAGTACCTTTTATAAATGTGTCTTAGAAAAAACATTACTGGTGTGCATCTTGAGACAAAACAACGGCACTGACATATTTTAAGATATGTCAGTACAATTTGCTTTCAGTTAAAACAGCTCAAACATGCATTTTAGCCTGGGACTAGGCTTAAACCTTGTCTGTGTCTAAATTATGAGATAATAAAGCCAAAATTATGACATCTTCATTATGACCAGTCAAAAATATGAGGTAAAGTAATATTTATTCTAATAAAAAGTCGTAACTGTGGCATAAAAACTCAAATTATGAAAATACTTTTGTCATCATTTCAGCTTTTTGTCAATTAAATTTTTGATCTCATTATGACTTAGTATGTCATAATTTTGACTTTATCTAATAATTATGACTTAGTATCATAATTCTGTCTTTTTATCTCATTCTTGTTTTGTCGTAATTTCACCTTTTTATGTCACTTATAACCATCTCATAATTTTGACTTTTTATCTCATAGTTGTGATCAGTATCTGATAATGTAAACTTTTTATGTCAATTTTAATTTACCGAAGCATGCTTTTTTTTCTCTTGTGTAGCAGAAATGGGCTTCCATAAATATTGTGAAGGATTCCAAAGTTATTATGAAGATGGCACAGATGAGTTTGCTCACTCTGAGTAGTTGTCTGTCTCTGTCTCGTTGCCAGCGTCGCTCTGCTTTCCTCTGGATGTCAACTAGGCAGCGCATCGTGGCCTCCCGCTGTAACTGCTGCTCCTCACCCACTCTCTCACAGATCTCCTCGTTCCTCTGCTCCTGAAGTGATACCTCCATCTCATGGGTCTCGAATGTTTGCGTGGATTTACTGTCAGGGAAATGGACACTTGCTGGTGCTGTGCTAGTGTCTGTTGTGTCAGTGTTTTGTAGCAGCTGTGAAGCAGTGGGTGGTGTTGACTCGGGCTGATGGGTGTCCCCAAGAGGTAGGTGTGTAAGCTCTTCATCTCGTATAATCTCCTGTTGCTGCCCAGCCTGGAAAAAAAAAAGATATTTGTTGTATAATTATTGTGAAAGATTTATTATTGCAAACTTAACAAACTAAGTAACTAACTAACTAACTAAATAAATAAACAAAACAAATACTTAAAAATGTTTCATTAAATTTTAATGATGAAATACTAATATAAATATTTAACAAAGGAGTAACCTGTAAAGATGTTGTGAAATAAATTCATATCTTTTCAAAGTTTAGTGCATTATTACAATCTCGGGGGCATTTCAAGTACATACAGTGCCCACCACAATTATTGGCACCCTTGGTAAATATGAGCAAAGGCGGCTGTGAAAATAAATATGCATTGTTTATCCTTTTGATCTTTCATTCAAAAAATTCACAAAATTATAACCTTTCATTGAAGGAAAAGAATTGAAAGTGGGGGGAAAATCACATTATGAAATAAATGTTTTTCTCCAAAACACATTGGCCACAATTATTAATAAAAAAACTTTTTGCAACCTCCTTTTGCCAAGATAACAGCTCTGAGTCTTCACCTGTAGTGCCTGATGAGTTTGGAAAACACCTGACAAGAGATCAGAGACCATTCCTTCATGCAGAATCTCTCCAGATCCTTCAGATTCCCAGCTCCATGCTGGTGCTTCTTCTCTTCAGTTCACTACACTCCTTTTCTTTAGGGTTCAGGTCAGGGAACTGGGACGACCATGGCAGAAGCTTCATTTTGTGCTCAGTGACAAATTTTTGTGTTGATTTTGATGTTTGTTTTGGATCATTGTCCTGATGGAAGATCCAACCACGGCCCATTATTGGATTTCTAGCAGAAGCAGTCAGGTTTAGATTTTTATCTGTTGGTATTTGATAGAATCCATGATGCCATGTATCTGAACAAGATGTCCAGGACCTTCAGCAGAAAAATAGGCCCACAACATTAAAGATCCAGCAGTATATTTAACCGTGGGCATGGGGTGCTTTTTATCCATGTGTGCACCAAACCCATCTGGTGGGTTTGCTGCCAAAAAGCTTTTTTTCGGTTCATCTGACCATAGAAGCCGGTCCAAGTTCCAGTCGTGTCTGACAACTGAATATGCTGGAGATTCTGGATGAGATCAGAGGATTTTTCTTGAAACCTTCCCGAACAACTTGTGGGGATGTAGGTGCTCTTTGATCATTTTTTTTTAGGCTTTCTGAGACTCAAGACTCAACTAATCTCTGCGATTCTCCAACTGTGATCCTTGGAGAGTCTTTGGCCACTCAAACTTTCCTCCTCACTTCACATTAGGACGATTTAGACGCACGTCCTCTTCCAGGCAGATTTGTAACATCTTTAGTTGATTGGAACTTCTTAATTATTGCCCTGGTAGTGGAAATGGGGATTTTCAATGCTTTAGCTATTTTCTTACAGCCATTTTTTATTTTGTGAAGCTCAACAATCTTTTGCTGCACATCAGAACTACATTATTTGGTTTTACTCATTGTGATGAATGATGAAGAAGTATTTTTATGGTGAAAAGTTAGTATATTATAGTAAATATGATGGGTTTTATTCTACCATTAAAATCATAAACTCACATGTGTGTAGGGCTGAACACGCGTGTACTGAGAACATGATAGCATTACGTCTGAACATGTGTTTCCAAAAAAAGGCTTGCTGTACACTATGGAAAATTCCACGCTGAAGACTGTAAAAGGACATTTCCAATAATATCTATAGAATTTATGTAAGGGCGTGTGCCTGAATATATAAGGAGACCTGGACAGAAATTCAGCAGCTGTCTCTGAGGCTGTCCTGGGTCTCCTGGCTGCTCCTTTATTGCAATAAAGTAAAACTTCTGGAATTAAAGATATTTAAGAAGTGATTTTTTAACAAAGTAGAAAC
>RJVU01053773.1:2502560-2519924 GCA_003731715.1 Anabarilius grahami
ACTGAGGGTCTTCCAGAGAAAGTGGATGCAAAGTGAAGAAGATGTCACCTTTCAAGAATTTTTAATAGTTTAATATATGAAGTGTTTTGATTGAAAATTGAAAAGTAGATTGAAATTTCATATATGACTGTAACAACCACAAGCAAGGCTGAACAAATTACATATGCATGTTTACTGCATAAAATTGTTGTAAAGTAAAGGTTAGGAAGCCTAGGAATCTTTTACTCTCTTCAGAAAGAAAAAACAAAGAACATCTGAAAAAGAAAAAGGACAAAACTGGGGAGAGATGTTTGGTTCTATGGCTTCTTCAGAGGATGGTGGCACAATTCAGTGATTGGTAACGAGACTGGATGACTTAATTTAGTCACTAGGTAACATAGCTAAGAATGCTGGATTGTGAGACTACCCTCTGAGTAAAGAATATTGAAGTGAGGCTTCTAAGCCTCAGAGGGGGGAAATGAAGAAGTATTTTTATGGTGAAAAGTTAGTATATTATAGTAAATATGATGGGTTTTATTCTACCATTAAAATCATAAACTCACATGTGTGTAGGGCTGAACACGCGTGTACTGAGAACATGATAGCATTACGTCTGAACATGTGTTTCCAAAAAAAGGCTTGCTGTACACTATGGAAAATTCCACGCTGAAGACTGTAAAAGGACATTTCCAATAATATCTATAGAATTTATGTAAGGGCGTGTGCCTGAATATATAAGGAGACCTGGACAGAAATTCAGCAGCTGTCTCTGAGGCTGTCCTGGGTCTCCTGGCTGCTCCTTTATTGCAATAAAGTAAAACTTCTGGAATTAAAGATATTTAAGAAGTGATTTTTTAACAAAGTAGAAACCACAACAATGATAACGGGAATTTGGCCTTTGTGTTTCCTCATGTTTATACTCCTGTGGAACAGGAAGTCATGGCTGGACAATTTCATGCTCCTAGTCACCCTGGTGTGCTAAAAAATGTAAATATGAATGGGAATATACTTCAGAGATATTTTACTCATAGGAATTTCTAGGGGTGCCAATAATTGTGGCCAACATGTATTAGAGAAAAATTTTTTTTACTTTGATGAAAGGTTAGAATTTTGTGAATTTTTTGAATGAAAGATTAAAAGGATAAACAAGATTTATTTTCACAGCCACCTTTACTCATATTTACTAAGGGTGCCAATAATTGTGGAGGGCGCTGTATTTTATATCACAGGGGTTCATCTAACCAAAAAAGCCAGAGAACCCCAATCTAACTATTCCTAATTTCACATATATTCCACATAATGGGTCAAAAGTAATTGGAAGTGATACACTTACTGTGATGAAGCCTGAATGGTCTTGTTGGATCTGTGTCTGTGTCTCTCCTTTCTCAGTATCTGAATGCGTTTCTTCATATTGTGCACTTGGCTGCAGTGAGACGGTGCTTATGTTCTCCTGGTGTGTGTAAATGTTCACATCATGTGGATTTGTGTCCAGGACACACGTGTTATTAGCTCTATCCTCCTGCACTGCAATAGAGACGGCCTTTTCTTTCTGTTGAGTCGAGTTCAATTCCTGCAGAAAACAAAGCTTTCTATGTATAAACGAACAGGTGATTTAAGACAGAAAGGGTGCATGTGTGTTGTGCATATGTACCTGAATGTGATTCTCTCCGTGGGCTGGTTTACTCCAGGCCAGGGTGATCAGAGAGTTTTGTTTCTCCACTGAAATCTCCTCAAGGTCTCCTTTGCTCTTAATGTCTCCCTCTTCTCTTTTTCTGTCTCCATCTCTCGACTCCATCATGCTCACTTCATTTCTTGGGTCTTTGACACACAAGATCTCTAAATATGGAGTATCTTCTGGATCTAAAACCATGCCACATCCTTCAAACACAAAAATACAGAATAAATGCTTTGCCCATATCTCAACAAGTTCTGTTTTAATGTATACATTTATACACCATCAAAACAGAGTTTTATGGAAATAATACTTTTATTCTGCAAGGGTGCATTAAATTGATCAAAAGTGACATTAAAAACATTTATGATGTCACAGAAGATTTCTATTTAAAATAAATGCTGCTCTTTTGAACTTTCTATTCATCAAAAAATCCTGGAAAAACTTAAACACAGTTTCCACTAAAATATTAAGCAGCACAACTGCTTCAGCTTTGCATCACAGGAATAAATTACATTTTAAAATATATTCAAATAGAAAACACTTACTTAAAATGTTAATAATATTTCATAATTTTCCTGTTTTAATGTATTTTTGATCAATCAAATGTAGCCTTGGTGAACATAAGACACTTCTTTCAAAAACATTAAAAAAATCTTACGACCCAAACTTTTGAACGCTATAGTGTACATGTATATATGATTAATGGTACTAGTTTTTATGTTAAAACACTTCCTCGTATCCATATTCATCTTTAAGGCATTATATGAAGGGTGTGGCATATGAATGTTTGTCATTTACCGGTGCAGAGTTCTTGTTTTTCACCATCTGACGGCTCTTCATGTTCCGGTTCTCTCTCCTAACAGAGACACAGGTAACAGTTACTCACCTTGTATTCCCTTCAGTTGAATATCTAGTTAATCTCTTCAAGTGAAGGTTCTTCAATGGCTTCTTGAAGTACTTAGTACTTTTTCAGCAAAGAATATTCTGTGCATCAAGAACCATTTCTCAAAGTAAAGGATTCTTGGGTTTGTAATATGGTTCTCTGGATATTAAAAAAAAAGTTCTTATAAATAAAGGTTTCAAAAAGGGTTTTTCACAGCAATGCCCCAAAGAACCTTTTAGTCAATAGTTCTTAAAATAACCATTTTGTCTTCTTAGTGTGAAGGGCTTTTTAAAAATATAGTATATACTATAAACCACTATAAAGAACCTTTTAAAAAATGGAAAGGTTCCATGGACATTGAATAGTTCTTCATGGAACCAGAGATGCCAATAAGGAACCTTTCTTTTTAAGAGTGTCGGTTCTTCAGATCATTGCATGGGTTCTAGGTATCATCTGTTAAAAGCAAAAGTGAGGCCTTGCTGAAGAGCTAGTCCATAGATGATTTTGGTATCAGGAAAGCTTGATTTGTAATTAATGATGTCTAAGAGTAGAGGTCATTTGCCATTACATTGTCAGCATTCACTGTGCTGGTGCCTCTGCTGGCGTGTGCTGGTACACGTGACTGCAAAACTTCATGCAGGTTTTGGAAACTGGGTCTGTGCAGTTCACTTTCATATTTGCGAAGTAAAGTCCAAAGACCCTCAGGGTGCTGAGGAGGGAAAGAGACTGGATCAAACAAGTTATTAAAAAGATAGAGACGTTAAAAATTGTGGTTTAAATCTCATTTATCACACTGGAAATTTGGGATACCCAGCATTTGCACATTTTAGCAAATGTATTAGGTGTATTCCATGCATACTGAAATTTCATAGACTGTGCTAAGCATACATACTAAATACTGCAGAAATAATGATAGTAGTACGGTAGTGTGCTATTCAGATTATAGCCTGTGAGTGTGTGTGAGATTCACCAAATCTGGCAGAGCGTATAAAACAGTCCAGGCCTCTTCTTCATGTGCTTGTGTCAGCTGGGTCAGCAAATGAATGGCACATTCTACCCATGAGACATCTATCTGAGAACACCCTGGGATGAAGGGTCCAGTATAAGAACCATGTGCTTCCTGTAGAGAAGCTTTAATCTTCTGCAGGCTCAACATACAGTTCTGATCCACTGCGTTTCCATGGACCACATCTTAAAGACACAAATATACAAACTTTTAATGAAAACCAGAGAGGGCATATTGTACTGCTGTATTTTAATGCTAAGTTAATGGCACATTTTGGCTAGTTCACCCAAAAATTACATGCAAATCTTATGGATTAGGAACAACATGAGAGTGAGTAAATAATGACAGAATAATCATTTTTGGGGGAACTATCCCTTTAATTGTGATATTTGTGTTTTTATATGTAGTTGATTAACCGTTGTTTTCCTGAATGTTTCGGAGCCCCTGGAGGTCACTCAGGGAAATCCTGTGCAAGATCTCCACCAACTGTTTCCTTTCCTGCTCCTGACACAGAACCAAAAACTGCAGCACAGCCTGATGGGTAAGAAAATAAACAGCTTACAATAAAACTGCACATAACACGAGCACATAAAACAAATATTGCTGGCTTCAAGTTTTGTTGGAATTATTATATTTTTGAGATAATCATACATAAATGTATGTATTTAGCAGTATATTTAGTACTGTTGATAAAGCCGAGACCAAATGAGGAGACCAAATAATTTATAAGACCAAATGATTTTCTTATGTTTTCTCCACCACGCTCGATGGAAGCTTGTTTCTGCCACTAAATAAAAAATAAAAAAGGTAGTTGCGACTTCTTATCTCACAATTCTAACTCGCAATTGCGAGTTATAAAGTCAGAATTGCATGAAATAGAGTCAGAATTGCAAGATATAAAGTAGCAATTCTGACTTTTTTCTTACAATTGCGAGTTTTTAAATCAAACAATTCTGACTTTATATCACAATTCTGACTTTTTTTCTCAGAATTGCATAATATAAACTCGCAATTGCATCTTACAAAGTCAGAATTGCAAAATATAAACTCGCAATTCTGACTTTTTTTCTCAGAACTGACTATAAAGTCAGAATTGTGTGATATAAAGCCAGAATTGTGAGATATAAACTCGCAATCTCACAATTCTGTTTTTATATCTCGCAATTCTGACTTTATATCACACAATTCTGACTTTATATCTCGCAATTCTGACTTTATAACTCGCAATTGTGAGAAAAAAGTCAGCATTGTGAGATAAAAAGTCAGCATTGTGAGATATAAACTTGCAATTGCAAGAAAAAAAGTCCGAATTGTGACATAAAACGGTCAGTATTTTTTTTTTTTTTTGAAAGAGAGTAATGCTTTTATTCAGCAAGGTTTAAATTGATCAAAATTGTCAGCAAATCTGACAGGAGTAAAATATTTTTATATATCATTTTAAATTGTTTTTTACTGTATTTTTGATTAAATAAATGCAGCCTTGGTTGACATATGAGATGTTTTTCAAAAACATTAGAAAACGTACCCCGAAATTGACCCCAAACTTTTGGTGGTGTACCAACAGCACATTTAATGCATACCCTCTTCATTTTATCAACACTAAAAAGTCTTTCTGTCTTGTTGGTAAGTGAACAAGAGAAATTGCCCAACAAGTTCATTTTTTTTATTCCAACTTGAACATGTAACTTTCAAATTAATAAATAGGAATTTGGAGGATTTGAGGGCAGCAAATAAAGTGTATGTGTACACAGTACCTGCTGTGCGCAATTTCCTTTTTTCCAGCCCTGCTGTTTTTTAGCAGTGGGATCCATATTTTCCTGAAGCCAGATTCTAGCAAGGTCCTGACTGGCTGAACCTCTCATATAAGGCCTAGAACACATAGAGATGGTTTTTATTCAAGCTTGCACACTTTGGAGTGAAAATAGGTGTACGTGTCAGCATAGAGTCAGTGTTTTAAATCCCATATTTAACACGCTCACCATCTGTCCCAGTGCTGTTTGGCAACTAGCAGTGCTGCGTAGGACTGACTTTCTCTCTCAGCTCTCCGCACAGCAACACACATACTGAGATATATTACACGCAGAGCTTCCTGTCCCTCTCTGCAAGAGCAATAAATCACAACATCTGCAACCATTAGCATTGGTATTACCATTAATATCATTGATTAAAATTTACATTAAAAAGTCATGCTTAACTATGGCAGTATATGAATGTCAACATTTCCAGTTATGCATGCTCAAATTTATTTTCATTGTGTTTGTGTTGCATTCTCAGGTTTGCCAGTAGGGGCACTATAGTGGGCATTCTGTGAACATTAAACTGTCTTCTTCTATGGTTACTTTTCTTCTTCTTTTCTTCTTCTTCAATATGCGAATTCAGCATATGTGATTGGCTAAAAGCATCTAGCCAATCACATATGCTGAATTCGGAACCGCATACTAACTATTTTGGCTATAGAAAGACATGGGGAAAACAGTATCAGCACTATGCGGTTCTGAATTCAGCATTACATTTATGAGAATTCATCAAGCAATGAACAGAATTTAATGACCTGTTTATGAGCGTGCTGATAGCTTCCTTCTCATCTTGATAATGTGACTCCAGCTCTGACAGGAAGATGACAGCGGACCAAGCCTGTTCCCTCGGTTTGGATGACCATGCCTGATCTCTAGGTTTAACGTTCTGAGGACAGCCTCGCAAGACCACAGAACCACAGCTCCTACCATATTCATCAAATCTAATTAAGTAGTAATGTATTTGGTATCACTTTACTTAAAGCCATTATATATAATGCATTATACCATCAAATCATTATGTCTTGTAATGCACCTTATTATGCACTGCATGATATTATGAATAATTGTAACCAGTTATAATACATTACAATTCTTATCTATTAATTGTTACACCCTTAGAAAGATGCACAAATAGCTAGTAGTACCTGTAGCACCGGAGGGCCCCAGGCAGCCCACTCAACTGAAGAATGTCTCTGTGTCTGAAAGCTTGCTCTACAAACGCTCCTAGTTCACACACACAATCTGTCTGATCCCACTCTGACATCGAGTCCCACCAAACAACACCTTTAATAAATAAAAAAACATTTTAACTAGTCTTTGAAAGGAAGTGTTTGAGTACTCTGAATATTTTGTACCATATTCATCCTGTAACATCTCTCTGTACAGGTGCTCTTTGATGATGTCATATTTGTAGTACAGGAGTTGGAGGATGTCGTTACTGCTGGGAGAGATCCTGCCCGGTCGCATGATGCCAGCATTCCTCTGAGAAAGAGATGGTAGGACACTCCAAACACCATCAAGAACAAGTCTGGATCAGAAAGCAGAAGGAATATGTGGTGAATTTGTGAGTGTAAGCAAATGAATGAAAGAGTGTGTGTTTAAAGTGACCTGGTGTAAAGTCTTTTGGCTCTATTCTGAAGACACAAGATACTAAACTGCTCTGGATCCTGCTCCTAGAAGAAAACAATACAGAACATAAAGTATGTATGCATATATTTAGCAGACACCTTTCTCCAAGGTGATTTACAAATGAGTGAATGATCATGATTCCAGATAAAATAGAGTGCAAAGCTAAATAACTAAAAATCTTTTAAAACTTAAATATAATATTATATTATATAATATATATTATATTATTTTATATGATTCCATATCGAATATATTCATTTATATATGAATTAGTATGATTTAGTTTTTTACCTGTTGTTTAGAAACAAAGTTGATTGTTGAGGACTGTGTGTTTTGTTTGAGAGTACGATCGATTCTACCAGCCTTCAACATCTGGAGCTCCCAGTACAGCTACAGAAATCATAAGCAGTTCACATCTTTAATTCACAAAAAATATAACATCACAATTGAACCCTTCATGATTTTCAAATTCAGGCACCCAAATATTCCCTTTTAATATCATATCTCTCAACGTTGCATCATCGATGAAGCTATGGGGAACGTAGTCCAATCAAGGCGTGTTACTTTGAAGGGTGCTAACTCAGTTAATATAGCACAAAGAGATAAGTGGTATTAACTCAGTTAATATACCCAACCTTAGTGGAATACACCGATCAAGCGGTGCCTTCAGCCTCCATCCTGCTGCTGAGCAGATGTTTCCAGTGGACATCCCACATGCCCATGATGATAAAGCCATACCTCTTGTAGAGTGGGCTCAAACACCTATAGGGTATCTCACATTCTGTGAATCATAGAGCCTGAACCATCTAGTGTGGTTCACATAAACACAAACAGGGCAAAGTAGCTGCAAAAGGGAAGTGTTAGCCACAACTGATTCGCTCTGAGCAAAAGCTGAAATCATGATAACCTGGGCCCGTATCCCTAAAGAATTTTTGTGCAAAAAGTGGCTCCTAGTGGCCAAATTCTAAGAAAATTCTCAGAGTCATGACGTTTTCTTAGAATTTCCCCTAAAAGTGACACGAAAATCCCAGTTAATATAAAAGCTATTCCTCAAGATTCCTAGCGCTTAAAAGGGCTCCTAAGGCGAGATCTGCTAAGAGCAGGGAAGAGGACTTTTAGTGGCTTAGGAGTTCCCCTAAACAGCTGCACAAAATGGCCAACAAAGGAGGCAGGAGAGATGTCCTGCAAACACTGGATGACAGGGAATTATTGAGACGCTACAGATTGGATCGTGCAGGAATCATGTTTGTGGTGGATCTCCTTAGAGATGCAATTACTTCACCAACTGGGCCAGCAACAAACCTTGCTCCTCAGTCCAGTTTGGCTTGCGATTCCTTTTTTTCTCCAATTTCTGTGTTTGTAGGATATTTGTTAACAAGCCTTCATAAATAGACCAGCCAGCAATCACAGACATTGATAAAAGCTGAGCCGTGTTACCCTCGTTAAGACCACACTGAGTTGTAAAAGGTTGTAAAAGGACAGCCCCTTGAGATAGGCCATCTTGTTTTCAATGGGGTCCATATGGGAGTGAAAGTACAAAATATGCCAGCTAGGATATTAATCTGAGCAAATAAGACAGGAATCATTATTTGAACAGGGTGTAATGAGCTTAAGTTTTCACATATTTTAGATACTAATGTTAGGCTATAACCCCTACAGCTTACTATTCATTTTCCAGATATTTTCTTGAATGTGAAATATTATTTACAATTACAGTCTGCATAAGATTAGAGTGTATAATTATGTTTATTGATTTGAGGGTACATCCTTTGCTCATTATCACCAAAAGTTCATTTTCATCAAACTTGTAGGATCAACCAATCACGGCTTTTGAAATGATGACTCATACCTAGCAATGGGGTCAACCACACCTCCTCACTAAGATAGGATTTTCCATCCATTCCTTGCTCAGAGTTCACTGAAAATGTTCTGGAATCACTTCTAAGCTAAAACTCCTGGCAAGGAATTTTTAGGTTAAGTTAGGAGCTCTCTGAGAGGATTCTCAGAATCTTTAGGGATACGGGCCCTGGACTCTGAACGAGGTTGAGAGCACCTTAGGAACATAACCTTCTCTCGGTCTGAGGATGATCTTATAATCGTCCGGGCCAAAATCCAAACACTATTTACTGACTGACAGAGAGTAAATTCACGGACGACTGCCACACACACATAAATAAGACATAATGTAAAGTCCAGGCCTGGTCCTCTCTCATCCTTCACTGTCGTTGCTCCTCCTTTTATGCAAGTTGAGAAAGTCGAGACCGGTGTGGCGCGCAGATAACCCTCATTAACACTCGCGCCACCAGCCTCGCACAGTTCTCACGGCCCGCTGCCTCGCCCTGCTTGCCGCATACCCCCATCGCCCCTCGCAGGCTGGGGTACCCACAAGACTGCGCTCTACTCCCCCCTTCGGGGGGACCCGTCATGGTGGCCGCAGCACCTGGGGGTAAGGACAGACAAGGCGAGTGAAAAGTAGACGGAAACATGAAGAGCAACATAGACAAGAAAAAAAAATCTTGGTCCAGTTCCCGGACACACTGCTGCTCGGTCCTCAACCAGCTGAGAGACTCTCACTCGTGGTGCCATGCAATGGTACTGGACATCCTTTGGCGGACAGCTCAGTGCTCCTCCGCATACTGGCGGATGGCAATGGCTCCTCTGGTTGAGGGCAGCTGGCCACCCGTTCCCTGCTGCTCCCCAAACATGGCGGACGGCAGCATACTCTGGCCTCCTGGCAAACAGCACTGACTCCTCCGCTCCCTCTTGAGCTTGTCAACGCCTTGGGCAGCCACTGGGGGTCTCTGCTCCTCCGTGCTGCCCGTCCCTCCTTCATTCCTGGGTTTTGGCACCAATTTAACATAGTTTGTAGATCAAGGAAGAAGGAGGCAGGAACCGACGGACATTCAACAATCCTGGTCCTCTCTCCTCCTTTTATGCTCCCGAAGCTCCTCCATGAGAAACTCGAGACCGGTGAGGCGTGCAGGTGACACTCATTAACACTCCTGCCACCGGTCTTGCTCCGTTCTCATGGCCCTCTGCCTCGTCCTGCTTGCCACAGTCGCCTACTCATTTAACTGACATAAGTTCCAATAAAAGCACTGTCTTAAAAGAGAGCACTTTTAGTAAAGCCGACTCTAGTGGTTCAAATGGTGAACAAGTCAGTGCCATCAACACCAAGGTCAAATCCCAAGTGGGGATCGTAGAAGGGCGAGAGGGGTTCAACTGTATCACAAAATGTAGAAACATGACTTTGCTGTGAAATGCTGATACAGCAGCAAGCATAGAGGGCGCTACCACCGTCACTGGAATGAAACAATTTACAGAGTTCTCGTTACTTGCCCTGCATCAGTTTTCAAAAACTCTCTATTTATGGGCATAGAGGTGTCTAGTAAAAGGGGCTTGTGCTTCAGTGATAATATTCAAGATGTTGCTCTTCCCACAACAGAGTCCTTGCAAGCCTTAAAAGGGGGCGAGAATTGATGCCGCCTTGGCGATTTATGTACGCTATCACTGCCATGTTGTCTGATCGAATGAGAACATGCTGGTGGTGAACTTGAGTGTAAATATGCTTGAGGGCTAAATTAACTGCTCTCAGCTCCAGACAGTTTATATGCCATGTTCTCTTAGTATCCGGTATGACACCAGAAGTCAGACTGCCATTGCAAAGAGCTCCCCAGCCTGTGCTCGATGTGATAATTTTGCATCTGTGAACCTACCCCATTGACACGGCCTGTTTGTTCAAAGCTGCGCTTGTACAAAGGGCTATCTCTTCCAGGCATTCGCGGGTCACTAAGACGCGTGTTGAGCCCAAGTGCCACGCATGAGAGGGGATGCGGGCTTTCAGCCAACACTGAAGTGGCCGCATATGAAGCAAGCCCAGGCGACACACCGCCGAGGCAGCTGCCATCAATCCAAGCGCATTTTGAAATTTTTTTAAAGGAAGGGTTTTTTCTTCTTTGAGCATAAAGTGAGTTCATGATAGCTCACGAGCACTCCGGGATGAGGTGGGCTCGCATAGCATTGCTCCTCCTTTTATGCTAGTCGAGAAAGTCGAGACCGGTGCGGCGCGCAGGTGACGCTCATTAACAGTCACGCCACCAGCCTCACCCCATTCTCACGGCCCTCTGCCTCTTCCTGCTTGTCACATACCTCCATCGCCCCTCGCAGGCCGGGGTACCCACGAGACTGCGCTCAGCGGTGGGGTATTGTTCATGCCATGAGGGTGAGTAAGAGTTGGAAGAGAAGAACAGCTCTTTTTGTAAGGCTGTTTTGTTTTTATTGCACAAAACACACAAACACAACAATAATTCGTATTTCAACAGGCAGGGACACACACAAAACAAGCAGCACTCAGTCGGGCAACAGACAGGCAAGCTTAGGTACCGGTCCGTCCCTGATATCTAGCTGCAAACTCTTCTTCCTCTCTTGGCCAGGGCCCCCTCCCATATTTTGGATATCCTTGTACGCTGACACCATTGACAGATGTCAACAAGTTGAAGACATGGGCACGAGCCAAATATGGGACGTGCCACATCTTCGTCACCTCGGCATTAACCTCAGGTAAGAACCGGGCCAGCCTTTGCAGTTTTTAGAAGGAGGCCAGGATAAAGGGAACCACTCGTCCAACCTGCTGCACCCGGGTTCCACAGGGGGGACCACGCCATCAATCCAGCTCCTCAAACACCTCTACAGCACACGTAGAAGCTTACTGTCTGTGAATTCAGTGTTGCTGCTGTGGGTAGCCATCGACATGACTGGCGGGGTAGCCATCGACATGACTGGCGGACCAGCCAAATCGGACACCACCATGGACATGGCTTTGTACTGTTCCTCACCTGATGCTCTGAATGAAATGAGGTCGCATGAAGGGGGTGGGCACAAGCTTCAGCGTACGCCACTGGTGGTGAGGAAGGGTCTGAGAAGTGGGAGGCATGCCTGCTCTGAGCTGGCAAAAGCTCACCACTAAACCTGTTGTGCACCACATCGAGATGCCGTGGATTCTTCCTCGTGGCTCGGAGGGAGCAGCTGAGGGGGGGTGCGGTGGGTTGCAGGCGAGTTGCTCATTACGCTTGAAGGCTATCCGATCCCAGAGTGTCTCGACCCTCTTGGCCACACAGTGAGGGCAAATAAAGCTCTTGACAGCAGCTTCTGCATGGGCACAGGGAAGTTCAATAGGTACTGTGCAGACAGAACAAGTCATCATTCTTATTCACTGGAACACACAAGGGTGAACTTTGTAGTCTTAAATCCACTTTTTGGTGATGACTCAACGATGAAAAGACGGCAGATGTCACAGTCTTGCATGAAGGAGAAAGATTCTGAGGAAATGGCACCCAGTGCCCCGCTATATACGGGGTGTTCCCGGCCCTGATTCACGTGCTTAAACACCATTGGATATTGTGAGGCAATGTTGTTATGCCAATCAGGCTTTAGTATTGTAGGACAAAGGTGTTTCCCCATTTCCCAATCTGTCATCAATGACGCAACGTTGAGAGACTGATATTGAAAGGGAACTTCTTTCTCTAGGTCAGCGTCAGCGCCAGTGCAGATCTTAATGTTCCGTTGTGGTTTTGTCAAAGGTTTAATAGACACATGCAGATCATTATTATTTAGGAATAAGATCACGTGGCTGTTTGAATCAAGATAATAATAATAATATATATAGAAATAAAGCAGAATATTTTAAAGAAACAGAAGGAATGAAATTAATTACCTCTTCTCTGTTCTCCCGCTGTTTCTCCATCACTAGGAGAACATGCAGGACTCCTCTAGCTGAGCATAACAACCCTCCACTCTGACCTCTGACCTGAAAACATGAAACTCTGATATCACATTAAACATTTTTTATTTATTTATCTTTCTACTTCTATTTTCTGTCTCACTCTTCTCATTCATGAGTGTTGGTGTGATGAATGTTCACCTGTGAAATGGCTCTCTTTGTGTCCTCCAGGGTGGCGGTGATGAGAAAGACACTCTTATAGAGGGAACAGATGACGTCCACGCCGACCTCATCATCCTCATGTACACCTATGGTCTCACAAACCAAATGCAAACACTCTTCCATCCTAAAAAAGACATCCATATAAGCTCAATATCATCACAACAAAGGTGTTTGAAAGAAATATAAACACTACAAGCACAATCAACATAATGAAATGTGATATTGCTGTACATCATAATACAAATATAAAATACAAACATAACAGATAGTTCTACCTTATAAAAATCCAACTTGAAAAGAGAAAGTGTCTCACTTGTTCGATGAGTTTATCTTCATGAATGATGCACGATTACAACAAAGCCACGTCTGTCGCTGAGGAAACCATTAGAGTCAGATTACAGAGGCAGCTCAGCACTGACCGCACTCCTCAGACAAATCATGACACTCAATCATCTACAATATATATATTAAAAAAAGCCTGGCTGAATCCTAGGTTAGATGTTTAAACCTTATGTTAGATAGCTCTTTGCATTTTTGGTTAAATTGAAACATTTAAGATTTACATTCAGTTACAATTACATTTATGTTTTATATCAAAGTTGAAGAAATGGAACTTTGATTAAAATTATTAAGACAACCAACCAAATATTGTAAGACCACAATATATTTATGGTATCGGTTGAGCAAATATCCCATTTGTTAATTTTTATTAAAATTATATCTTTTGTTTTCTACAGTAAGTCTAAATGAAATTGGCTAGCTATTTATGTGCCATTTTATCCTCAAAGTTCATATTCAAAATAGTGTAAAAAAAAAAGATACTGTTTTTTTTATTAAATGTAATGTGAGTAACCCACTTTAGATGAGCAATAAGAACAAGCACAGACTGGGTGAAGGTGAGATTTGGTGTAATACATTAAATATGACATATACTGATGTCAAAGCACCTGATGAATATAACATACAAGCTCTTTTTGTGTTTCTATTTTTACATAGATTCACTGTCAGTATTGTAAATAAAATGATCAAGTGTAATAACATTGCTAATAAAACTCTGTATTTAAAGAGTGAAAAATAATTAAATCACAACACCAGTGCAACAGCAAAAAAGGCCCATCAAAAACAGTGCAAAAAACAAAAACTATGCAGATTTGTCTTTGTCATTTTGGTTAACTCATTAATTTGTTTAAAAATATCAAACTGAAGAGGAAAAGTCCATGATCTTTTATGGCAAGCAATCATGCTAAAACAGAAACCTCATGATGATTCAAAAAAGCTTTTTCCTCCTTTCATCTGTGGTGAAAGAAAGAGGAAATTTTTCCTGGATTTGTCCAGCTGGCTCAAATATCTTCCTATCAGTGTATGGTTAACTGATAATGTGAAGCTCCAGGTTAACAGTGTCAGAAACACTTACAGACAGTAGCACCAATCAAACAAAAAAATAAATGCAGTATACAGTAGAGGATTGTATAAGTGGTTTGAGCTATAAAGTAAAAATGAAATGTGCGTTAAGCTCAAGCATTTTAAAGTCAATACAAAACTCCATTCGCAACTCATTGTAATCTGATGTATTTCTGAGTGCAACAGGATATTCAATGAGAAAAATGTAGGATGGGACTTTTTATCCATCAGGAAATGATTGGATTGTGAAAAGTGGAGGCAGATGTTGGAAGGACAAGGGTTGATAAGTAAGAGGGATTTATGATGTCAGCTGAAAAGTAGCAAGTTTTGATAAAAATTACAAATGTTTTTTATAGGAAACAATGTGTACTAATGAATCTTAATGCAAATTTACTTGTTTTAGTTCATCAGATCTCAGGGATAATTAAAAACAAGATTCAGTGAGATTTAGACCTTGTAGACAAACAATTTGCGATTTGACTCCACAGTTTTAGGGTCTCCAAGATTGCTATGGATAATTTTAGGGCATTTCTCAGGGGCGATGCAGTGGGAGTTGTGTTCTACCAGTCCAGCGGGACACTGGCATCCTGGTACGCAGGGTTTAAAGCAGTGAGCCTCGATCACACCGAGTGGCACATCTTTATTAAAACACGTCTTAGGACACGGCGGCCCACACTCATCAAACACATAACCACGGTCCAGCGGGCAACCCACGGCTGTAAGGATGGAAAAGAAAAAGGATGGTGTTATACTAAAGCACGAAAAATCAAGTCACATTAATTTATATACTGTATCGCTTTTTACAACACAGATTGTTTACATGACACAAGCAAACCTCTTCACTCCTGTTAACATTTAAACAAAATCTCATAGGAACTTCAATTTTTGTGATATCAACTTCAAATTTGGACCACAACTTGGTAAGACATATGGCTTTGATTTTATAGCAATTTTAAAAGTAAAAATTATTTAGTAAAATGTATACAATAAAAAATGTTTAGTACAGATAGTTTAAGTTTACTGTAAAACAAACGTAAACTTTTTTACACTTTAATTTTTTTTAAGCGCTTTCACTTCAGCAATAATCTGTAGTTTGCAGTTAATCTGTATAATCAGCAATAATCAATAGTCTGTATTCCTAAGCATTTATAAATTACAAACATTTAAGTTTGGATGTTATATGCTCAGAAAGGCAGTTAACTGCATGAGTATATCTCACTCACCGCAGAGTGTCGGCGACCTCCACTGCAGGATAATCCCGGCCTCACGGCACTGGGACGAGTAAGCCTCCAACACGTCACACAAACACTCGTCCATATTGGACCCGCAGGCGCACAGATCATACACACATGAAGCAAAGAACATCTCGGGTGGCACCACCTTATGACACCGCTCAAACACAGGCGACTTCAGCACTGCGCAGCGAGCGTTTGCGGTCTTACGGGCGGAGTATCCAGCCTCCTTACATGGATTAATGTTTTTCACATCAGAACAATGAACACTTGGATTTCCACTGCCCACCTGCAAGGAGAATAATATTTAACATTAATATTTAACATTTAAAATACATTATTAACTAATTACAATACAAGATTGTGTGGCTACTGGCTAGCATTGGTTCTTCAGACATGTTGAACCTTGGTGTTCAAACAGAAAAAAAGATTTAAAAATGAACACATCCCAATTCCCATTCCCGCATTCTCAGCTGTCACATTTCTACTTTTGCTGTCAACTACAAACCACATATTAATCAAAACACAAAGCATGAAGATGTTTTAGTGTTTTAACCTTCCAGTTGTTTCCGAAATCTGCTTCAGATTTGGCGATTTGTCCGTTTCGAAGTTTCATGTCGTCCTGAGGGTAGTTATTGAAGTTGCCACATAAACCGCACATGTGCTTCTTGTAGGTACCAGGAACACTAACTTCCACATGAGACCGACCATTCCATAATACCTTAAATCACAATCATCAAATCAACAAATAAAGAGTGCTATCATAAAATTTATATAAAATATTACAAATTAATAAAAATAAATTTGGGCAATAAATCAAGATAATGTGATGTGGGAAGAATTTCACGAGAAATGTTTGAATTCATATTGAAATCTCAGACTTTTGATATTTAGTATGTTAGCAAATCTGAGCTCTAAAGGAGACACAGGTGAGATTACCAGAGTCTTTTTTTCTCAGGAGAAAAATCTAAGCAAGAAACTTCTCCAAACGTCTCTGTTTGCTCTATATTTAATCTCATTGCTATACAATAAAGAAGCGCTTGATATTAAGGAGATTTTGTTTATCCTATAGAAAATTTAACCCAGAGTGAACTCATAAAGAGACTGTACCTTCAGCCCAACATTGGTGTTCAGGAGGATGTTGTTTGTCTTGCGTTCCAGGTAAACATACGGCTCTTTAAGAAACGGCAGGGAGACGGGTTGATAATCAACCTGACGGATCGAAGAAAAGGAGGAAGAAAACAAGCGACAAGCAAAGTTGTCAATATTCAACACTGATAAAAGTGTCTAAAGAAAAGCTGAAGGTAAATTGATAATTTAGCTCAAGGTTTTCCATAATATGGGGGGAGGGGGGTTCATGAGTTGATCAAAAGCTGATAATTAACGAAATCATAAAAATATAAAATGAAAATAAATAATTCAAAAATAAAAACTAAATAAAACACTTGCTAAAAAAAGATTTACCTGCATGTCATTTGATCATTAAACTAAATTACAGAACTGTAAACAATGCAAATGTTTTTTCTTTTAAATATTGGAATATTAAATTAAAATCTCTGGGGGTACTTCAAGTAAATATTTTAGGTCAAAGCGGGTTTGGCTGACATAAAAGTTTAAGAATCCCTGATTTAGCTAATTATATCAGCTAAAATCACATTAGAAATACAAACATACATGTGCAAGAAAGAAGATCACAAACTATTATGTAACTTTGACTTCCGCATCATGACTGTCAGTTATATGTTGAATATTGAACATTCCATCATAAGTGAATTAAAAACTATAACAAAAAATACTATAAAAAAACAAAAATAGGCTGAAA
>RJVU01053773.1:2519945-2532595 GCA_003731715.1 Anabarilius grahami
TATATATATATATATATATACACTCAAACCAAAAATTATTCAGACATCTTGAACATTTCATTCATTAATAGAGTTTATTCACTATAGTTTAAAAAAATGGTAATAAAATATGACAAGATCTCAGAGTTAAACTGTGTCAGAAAAAAATAATCTAAATTATGTCAGATAACACTTAAGGAAAACATGGTCAGGTCAAAGTTGAATAATTTTTGGTTACAAATGTATTATCAGTTTTACTGGTAGTTCACTGTATGAAGAATTTTTGGGTATAATATGTCACAGTTTACTTTATTTTGCTATCCTCACTTACATAAATGAACGATAGTGTCCTTCACCCACTAGTAAAAATATATAAAAAATGTCTGAATAATATATATATCAGTGGCGTGCAGTGGTGTTCTGAAATGAGGAGGCACATTTTTTTTATTTTTATGAATCAATGTAAATTCATGCATTACTCTTAACGTTGACACATCTTCCTTGTTAAATGAACATTACTTTACATTACATCAAAAAAGAAAAAAGAAACCAAATACAATTCTATTTTGTAATTTTACATTAACAATGTAATGTTCTATTTATCAAAACCAAGTCAAGCTCATCAAGTTAGTGTTTTAAGCATTTCTACATTCATTCCAAAATAATAACTAAAGGCAATAATAATTTAAACAATATATGTTATGTTACAATATAGTATTTATTTGTGTATTGCTGTTTTTCTTTTTAATTGTCAACCTAGGATATTTTGGATCATCAGTCATGCTCCGTAAACACCGTCTGTCACAGACACAAATTGTATTTTTAATTTCACCAAGCTGATTGCACAAAAAAACCCCCGAAGTCATCATGTTTTCAGTCCATTTCAAGTTTGATTTTGACGTGACATAAAGCAGTGATATCTAACTGTGATATCTAAGCAGTGATATCTATCTAATCTGTTTACTTACTTTTTAATTAGTCTTCCCATTGACGCCATCATTTGTTTATTCAAACTGATGCGCGGAACGTTCACGTCAACAAGAGGTAGGATTTATCGCACAAACCAATCATATCCAATCATAACCAATTACATCCAATCATAGCGCGATGGAGACATTGCCTCCTCTCACGTGACTTTCCCCCATTCATTCTCAATTAACCACCACAAAACCCACCGCACGCCAGGGGTCTGATGGTTTTCTATGGTTTCCTATGAGAGGAAAGGGAGGCATGACTCCTGCTGTAACTTTACCTGCGGGTGTCGCTGTTGGGCAGTGTTCCTTAAGAAATACGAGTGACTTGCGCTCTTTTTAATGTCATAATTTGTAATATTTGTGTTGTATTATATGTAATATGGATTATTTTCTCATCCTATTTTTTTTTTTTGAGGAGGCACTGCCTCCCTTGCCTCCTCGGAGGAAACGCCCCTGATATATATATATATATATATATATATATATAGCATTTGTTTTGTGTATTATAAGTATTGTGAAAAAAGTTAATAACACTGTAAAGGCCTGTTCACATCTGTAAACAGAACATTACAGTGAATTGGTGTGGACGCTAATATATTTATCATTTTAGTATTTATCATTTTAGTTATATTTATACTTATCATTCTTTGTGTGAACAGGCCTAAAGGCATATTACCTTGACAATCCAGTCTTGAAACAGCTGCACCACAACATGTCCAATAAACACAGTCACTTCTTTGGTCCATGACACTCCCTTACGTCCCCGGTCCTCATTAGACACATGGACACTGGAAAACACACACACGTTGGGTTTCCATATTTTACGGGGACATTCTATAGACATTTTACGGGGATATTCTATCCCTAACCCTAAACCTACCCTCTACTTATGTCAGAGAGAGAGTTTCTGGTGGTCAATAAAGAAGGAAATGGAATATTAACATTGTTGCTGTTTAATTACAGTGTCAAATCCATCATGGTGGAGAAAATGTATCGTAAATGGAGGTTAATCACAGATTAGACAACTCAACTGCAACACAACTTGATTTAAAATAAAATCCAGATCAACAAATCCTTGATTGCTTAATTTAATTCTTATTGGTGCAACACACACTAATTGAGATTTATCTGAGTTTAAAGTTATGGAGCAACAGGATTAAAGTTAATCTATTTTAAATATAAATTAAATCCAGGATCAAAATTATGGTTTAAATGTAAACCTGCTCATTTTTAAACAGGGTTTAAAGTTTGGTGCAACAGAATTATTAGATAAACCTTGATTTAATCTAGATTTAAGCTTAATCCTTATTGGTGAAACTAACCTTTTTTTTTTGTATTTAATGTTAAAAACAGTTGTGCTGTTTAAGATTTCTGTGGACACTGTGATACAATTTTTTTTTTAACATTATAAATATCTTTACAGTCACTTTTGAACAATTTAATCCATCCCTGCTGAGTAAAGTCAAGTTTTTAAAAAATCTTATTGACTCTTAACTTTTAAACAGAAGTGTAGTGAGAGAGAGAATATTGTGAGCACCTGAAGTCTCCACCCTCACAGTCCTGAGCCAGAACATATGTGCACGTCCCCTGGAAGTTCACCATCTTTCCATCAAATGTTCGATAGTGAGGGTCTCCAAACACAATGCAGGTGGCGGGGTGGGGAATGCAGTGAGGACAACACATTCCAGGAACCAGAGCTGGAGTTTCATCCTATAGACACACAAATGTTACTGTATATCCAGATAGATTATACCTAAGAGGGGCCCAAAATGTCCCTGCCAGTCAAAAATTCTCACTAATATAGTACACTGACTTGTAAGTTGGACCTCACCTCAGGGTATCTGCAGGGTTTTTTAAACAAAATTTGCCTTTAGAGGCTACTATAAAGATTTATATGATACAAGATGAGACTAATTCGCAAAACTTAAATAGGTTTTTAGATGAACTGCCTATACCTCATTTCCCAAATGAACATAAAGAAGACCTTGAGATGGAAATTAACAAGAAAGAAATAGGGAACGCCATTGATAATATGAAGTCAGGAAAAAGGGCAGGACCAGATGGTCTTCCAGTAGACATGTATAAAAAATGTAAAAATAAATGGTTAACTTTTGGAAATGTTTCTGGAGGTATTTCAGAAAGGAAGTTTTCCACCCTATGAATAGTGCTCTAATTATCTTACTGCCAAAACCAGGTAAAACCCCTAACAAATGTGGAAACATGAGACCCATAAGTTTATTAAATTCTGAACATAAAGTGCCCCTATTATGCCTTTTTTAAGGTTCCTAATATTGTTTTGGGAGTCTCCTAAAACAGGTTTACATGCATGCAAGGTCAAAAAACACTTTTGTTTTCTCATAATATACATTTAATTTCACCTGAGTTTTCGATGTTCTGTAAACGATTCGCTAGAAGCAGTTCAAAGAATCAGTCTCTCCAAACCCCTCCTTTCCGTGAGCCTACTCTGCTCTGATTGGTCAGATGACCCAATCCTTTGTGACTGCCATTGCCATAACTGAATGACAGCTAATTCGCAAGACATTGTATACAATGTATGGACAGAAAAGATATCATCGATTTTACTGTATCAATTCGAGCCCGAGTCCGACGATGAAACGTCTGAAGTAGTCCATCAATCAGAAAATGATTCGCAATCCTGACTGGAGTAGGACGTTTCTATATGGTAAATGTCAACTTAGTTATTTATAAGACGTGATAGCAGCGTCACTGTTATACTTTATGTAGGTGCACCAGTGGGAACTGTATCAGAATGCCAAGCGAAGCTGAAAACCTCTAACATAAGATTAACATTTAGGCCAGAAGAGTACACAGACTTTTTCGTCATAACTATTGGCTATATCATTGTTTGACATTACAATGCATCTTAACATCCTATTACAATACAGATAGACCACCACTCTACAGTAATAATAAAAACGCAGAGGAAAAAAACTGTTTTGTATGTTGTAAACTCCAATGTTAGCCAAGCACAAACGTGAATAGCTGATAATGCATTACACTCTGTAAACAAAAGTCGTGCTCCATCCTTGATCATTACTCCAAGTAATAAGACAGACATTAATCAACACATTTTTTGACAATATTGGACCCACATCTGAATAGCAGAACTACAGAAACGTGAGTTAGCCGGTTAGCAGGAGACAGACTAGGGTGTACGTTACACAACATAACATACAAAACTATGAATTTTGAACGATCGCTAGAAAATATAAACATCAATTATTAATCATACTTACAGGTTGAGATTCAGAGGAGCAAGCTGGTCCAAATAAACTGGTCATTGATCCATATTTTAAGACTAAGCGTTTTGTGAATTCTGCGTTAAACTTCCTGAGGTTTGAGAAGCAGTCATCAGTAAAATGACGGGAACACAACAAAAGATTGTACTGCTGTGGTATTGTTGAAAAAATTTATTTTCCCTGGAGTCTGCGCGCACAAGTGGGCGGGCAATATGCTAATGTTTCGTTGTGATGTCACAACGAAAAGGCTTGGGATTCGTTTTACAAACGACTCGTTTAATTGACAGAGTCGACTCTCACTTTTGAGAGACAATAAGTTTATATACGGTGCACATTCAGATTTAAAACTTTGCCGGATGTTTTCATTCACTTAGAGCTATGTTACACACTACATGAAAGGTCATTTTCAAAAATCCATAATAGGGGCACTTTATGTAAACTTATAGCAAAACGGTTACAAAAACTATTGCCAAATATTATTAATAAAGATCAAAATGGATTTATAATGGGAAGGCAGGGTTTCCATAATGTAAGAAGGGTACTGAACATAATTCATACTAACAAAGAAATGTCCAATACAGCACTTCTATCATTAGATGCCGAAAAGGCCTTCGATAGGGTCGAATGGCCCTATCTTTTCAATGTTTTAGAAAGACTTGGAATTGGAAATAATTTCACAAAATGGGATAAGGTAATATACAAAAATTCGACTGCAGAAATCTTGACAAATAGAAATATTTAAAAACCAATACAAATTAATAAAGGATGCCCACTCTCTCCTTTGTTGTTCACACTAGCAATTGAACCTCTCATAATTGGAGTACGTTCACATTAGCAATTCTGTGGAATAACAGTAGGAACGACACAGAGTATCCTTGTATGCTGATGATGTTCTCTTAATTATGTCAAATTTAAGTAAAACAATTCGGGCTGTGTTACAGCTAATTAAAATATTTGCTACTATCTCGGGATATAAGGTAAATAACACAAAATCTTCTAGATTACTGCTCAATTCAAATGAAAGAAGGAATCCAATTTCTGAGGTAATTCAATTCAATGTTGTAGAGCAGTTAAAATATTTGGGAGTACAGATTTTTCCAAGACTGGAAAACATTGTTGATGCAAACTATGAACCTTTAATGATGGAAATTAATGAGTCAATTGATAGATGGATGTCACAACCAGTATCTATATTTGGGAGAATTAATATTTTAAAACTGAATATATTACCCAAACTACTTTATTTAAAAATATTCCACTTCCACCACCACCTTCAAATTTGTTCTCAAAAATGAAAACTATGTTTGTCAGATTCATATGGAACAATAGGAGGGCAAGACTTCGTTTGTCTTTGTTGTATTTACCATTTGACAGAGGGGGCTAAAAATGTCCAAACATATTGTGGTATTACTGGGCTGCAAAGCTGAGGTCTATTATGTTCTACTTTTCAACAAGTGAGTCTCCACATTGGAATGGAATCTCACAATCTAA
Source organism: Anabarilius grahami (assembly GCA_003731715.1). NCBI lineage: Eukaryota > Metazoa > Chordata > Actinopteri > Cypriniformes > Xenocyprididae > Anabarilius > Anabarilius grahami. The sequence goes on from RJVU01053773.1 coordinate 2,525,650, forward strand.
CCCTACCTCTTCCCTCATACATATATTCAGACACAGCAAAAAAACTACAGAAACAAACTAAAAACTCAATTGTAAAACATATGTTAAAGATATGGTATGATGTACAAAATATTTAAAAGACTCCCATTCATTAACTCACTATAGTCCAATATGGGGTAATCGGTTCTTTGTACCAGGAAGAGCGGATGCTACATTCAAATTGTGGCAATCAAAGGGACTTAAAATGATTCAAGATCTTTATTTGAAAGATATTGCTATTATGATGTCTTTTGAGGAGTTCAGCCTTAATAGGAAGCATTTTTTCAAATACCTCCAGATTAGAAGCTTTGTTAAAGCAAATCAAGATAATGTCCTCACTAGACCCCCACATTCATCTTTGGAAAAAAATATGATAAAGGATCATTTGAGAAAGGGTATCATATCTGAATTTCATGGGTTGCTGACATCTTACTCATCTGAAAATTCACAGTATAAGTTGAATGCATGGAAGGAAAACTTGCAATTTGAATGTTTGGATGAGGATTGGAAAGCAGCTTTGTATTAAGGCTCATACTATGTCTATAAATACACGCCTTAAACTTATACAGTATAAATGGTTAATGCGGACATATGTAGCACCGGTGGAATTAAATAGATATAATAAAAACATACCAGACATATGTACAAAATGTATGGAAGCTAGAGGAACTTGGTAAGAGTCATAATTGAGGATCATTTCAAAACAAATTTTACTGGACCCTAAGCTTTTTCTGTTGGGCTTATACCCAGAGAAACAAAATTATAGTAGAAGTGAACGAGCGTTTATAGACCTCAGCTTGCTTTATGCCAAAAAATGTGTCGCTCTGTTGTGGACAAAGATTCACAGACCAAGTACTACTTAATGGATAAAACAGATGTTGTCAAGCCTTCTATTAGAAAAGATAACTTACATATTATATTAAAGGCTAAACAGCATGTATTTGAAAACATATGGAGCCCTTTCATTAATTATATTCAGGATTTGAATTTAACAGATGAAGAAGTGGATGACTAATCTTTGTGGACAATGTGGTTCCGACCTTGTTGAATTGATAAATTCTTCAACATATATATTTTATTTTGCATTCATTATGACTGTAATAGTCAATTTTTACTAGATTACCATGGGCTAAAACAGAGGGAGCATTCTTGTTCTGAGTGTTTTTGTTGTTTTTTTGTTGCAGCGATCTCATGGTTGAATGGAATTTGAAAGAATGTATATGAATGTAAAAGGCTGTTTTTCAAAGTGTTAAAAAGTGAAAATAAAATAGAAATATTGCGGAGAAAAAAATAAAATAATTTAAGGCTTTTTAAGTACTGCACAAATAAAATAAATACCATATAGGGGGGTTGAAAGTCACTTTTTAAGCTAAACATCTTAAAGAGTTAGTTCACCCAAACATGAAAATTCTTTCATTTATTACTTACCCTTATGCCGTTCCACACCCGTTAATCTTCGGAACACAAATGAAGATATTTTAGTTGAAATCTGATGGCTCCGTGAGGCCTGCATAGGGAGCAATGACATTTCCTCTCTCAAGATCCATAAAGGTACTAAAAACATATTTAAATCAGTTCATGTGAGTACAGTGGTTCAAAATTAATATTACAAAGCGGCGAGAATATTTTTGCTGCGCCAAAAAAACTAAATAACGATTTATTTAGTGATGGCCGATTTCAAAACACTGCTTCAGGAAGCTTCAGAGCGTTATGAATCAGCGGGTCGAATCATGATTCGGATAGCGTGTCAAACAGCCAAACTGCTGAAATCACGTGACTTTGGCGCTCCGAACAGCTGATTCGACCCGCTGATTCATTATGCTCCGATGCTTCCTGAAGCAGTGTTTTGAAACTATATATCACTATATAAGTCGTTATTTTGGTTTTTTTTGGCGCACCAAAAATATTCTCGTCGCTTTATAATATTAATATTGAACCACTGTACTCACATGAACTGATTTAGATATGTTTTTAGTACCTTTATGGATCTTGAGAGAGGAAATGTCATTGCTCCCTATGCAGGACTCACAGAGACATCGTATTTCAACAAAAATATCTTAATTTGTATTCCGAAGATTAACGAAGGTCTTAAGGGTGTGGAACGGCATGAGGGTGTGTAATAAATGACAGAATTTTCATTTTTGGGTGAACTAAACCTTTAAAATGACCGTAAAAACAATGATTTAAACAACTTTGCAGTTCAAATAATACAAGTTTTGACAAAAATAGTGAGGTTTATTATTTTAAATGTGAGGTTTATTATTTTAATAAATCTTGTTTTTAAGAAAAGGGATGAGTAAGATATGATTATATATAAATATTCTAGAACCGTATTATTCTACATTTTTGAACGTATATTCGCTTTTTGTTTAGTTATCACAATAAGCCACATCGCAATTCCAGGTTTTACATTCCACCAAATTTAATATCTGTTGAAATGATAATTAAGTCTTTTCTTATACCATTTAAGATGTTCATGACTTTAATTTGATAAAACTAAATTTAAGACTTTAAGGACTCGCAGGGACCTACATTTAAATGCCTGTCAACAGGTTTCAAACTATGTTAAGTCCTTACTAATATAACCTCAAATGTGCATATTGTCATCTTACCGAGGCACACGTTAGAGTTGGGCATCTCTGGGTTTGGCAGTGCACATCTCTGGACACACAGGTGCAGGACGTACACTTGTCCACCTCCCAGTGGTCATTGTGGCTGTACACCTGTCCCTCGTACACACAGTGAGCACCGGTGTCTATGGAGTGCACTATAGCTGTGTTGCCTTTGCACTCTAAACAGCACTTCCCAGGGTTCTTCACTTTGACTGATCCATCCGGACAATCAAGAGGAGGACACTCCTGCAGATCACACTCGATGTGCCCTTGCTAAAACACACACACATGAATTACTTTAAAATGTGCTTAATACTGCATTAAACAATCAATACATGTGACTCTATAGCTTCTGGTGCAGAGAATGCGAGTCTGTTCAACAAATAGACTTGAATTGAATTTTCAAATTTAAAAAAGCATCATAACTTCCTGATAAAAATGACATAACTTGAACAGTTTGCTTGATCAAAAATAACATAAAACCATCAAAATAATTTTTTTGCTTAAAATTGTGTAGTTGTTTTTTTGTTTCTCCTGAAATGGTTTCCTGATAGTTCCATTTTAGTTTCCTCACATTGCAGATGCAGGTGATACACTCGTTCTCCTTGTCTGTCCATCTCTGGCCATTTGGCACATGGGTTTGGTCACCCTCTAATACACACTCTGAGACAAACACATATAAGTGAGAACACATACACTGGAAGAAGTGACGTAGCATTATTTCTGATAGAGAGACTCTGTACCGTCACAGATGGGGCAGCAGGTATCAGGTGGTGTGTGCTGATCATCTGGAGGGCAGCTGAGAGGAGGGCAGCCCCGATGAATACACGTCCACGTCAAATCCTAAACACACACATAAACATCATCATTCCATATCAATGTACAAAACTTTACGAAACAGTAGTGTATTTAGATACCTTGCACTGACAAGTGAAACACGGATCATCGGTGGCCAACACTTCATTACCGATCAGGGTAGCTGTACAGTTACTGAGGGGCTCTGAAATACAAACCACAACAATTAAACAATAATCCTACAAAAACATCTAGCTTAGAATCATCAAATTAATGAACTATATGAAAAAGATTTGAAATAGTTCTTCAAAGAGACAATTTGTTTAAATTGTTGCATTTGTGAAAACATTTTGAAAATAATATTCAATTAGAAATTTTACATTACTTGAACCCCTATGTATATTTGCTCATCTCAAATCAAATTTGGCATATAAAAGTCTATTTTCAATAGAATCTACAGCCCACCACTCATTATAGCAAAAATAAATAGTCTATTCACTAAAGAATAATTCATTCTGATATTGACCGACTGAATGTACAATATCCCACTCATTCAAAAATATATAAATAAAATAAATAGATAGATAGACAAATAGGCATGAAATACATACTATTATATACTTTTATAATGTTCATTAATATTTTAAATTAGCTTTTTTCAGCTTTCACTTTAGTTTGTTTTAGTAATTTATTCATGTGCTTTTGTCATTCATTAGTTTTTTTATATTTCTATTTAGCTTTTTATTTCAGTTTTAGTTTTAGTAATTTTAGTACTTTAACTTACACAATTTTCAGTTAATTTCAGCTTTATTTCAATTACCAAATACAATTTTTAATAGTTTTAGTTAACATGATAACAACACTAATACTGATTTGACTCAAAATTATTTTGGGCAAAACTTTACAATAAGGTTCAATTCGTTAACATTAGGTTCTGTATAACGAACAATGAAATTATATAAACTAACATTAATGTATTTTGAACAAAGATAATTTATAAATATGCTTTTGCTCTTTTTTACTTTGTTTTTGTAAAGTGCTACCAATTCATTTAAAGGGTTAATTCACCCAAAAATGAAAAATTCTGTCATTCGTTCATCTTCTGAACACAAATTAAGATATTTTTGATAAAACCCAAAGGCTCAGTGAAGCCTCCATTGCCTAATTAATACTTTCAGATGCCAAGAAAGCTACTAAAGACATATTTAAAACAGTTCATGTGACTACAGTGGTTCAACCTTAATGTTATGAAGCGATGAGAATACTTTTTATGCGCCAAAAAAAACAAAAACTTCATGAAGCTTCGAAGCTTTACGAATCTTTTGTTTTTCGAATCAGTGGTTCAGAGGGTGTATCAAACTGCCAAAGTCACGCCCCCCCAGTGGTGAACCATTGAAATTAAATCAAAACACTTATGACGTAAGGAAGCCTCGTTTACTGAAATCATGTGACTTTGGCAGTTTGATTTACGCTCCGAACCACTGATTCGAAACAAAACATTAGCAAAGCTTAGAAGCTTCATGAAGCAGTGTTTTGAAATCACCCATCACTAGATATTGTTGAATAAAGTCGTTATTTAGTTTTTTTTGGCGCACAAAAAGTATTCTTGTCGCTTCATAACATTAAGGTTGAACCACTGTAGTCACATGAACTGTTTTAAATATGTCTTTAGTAGCTTTCTGGGCATTGAAAGTGTAAATTATCTTCCTGTCAATGGAGGCCTCACTGAGCCATCGGATTTTATCAAAAATGTATTTGTGTTCTGAAGATGAACGAAGCTTTTACGGGTGTGGAACGACATGAGGGTGAGTAATTAATGACAGAATTTTCATTTTTAGGTGAACTAACACTTTAATATGTGAGAAGTAGTATGTAGTTATGTAGAAAATCCGTTCACAGCAGTGTTCATACTAACGTGCACAGACGGGGCAGCAGGAGTCAGAGCCGCTGTATAGGATATTGTGTTTAGGACAGTTCACCAGACTCGGGCACTGCTTCCTGTAGCAGCCTAAGTGCTGTTGCCCGTCTGGCATCACCTACAACACATACACACACCGTAAGGCAAGCAAACAAACATATGCACACAAAATGTTGTGATGAGCCATACCTCACAAGTGCAGATCTGACAGGGGTCACCAGAAGGGTGGAAACTCTCTCCAGGGCCGTACACATGGCCTTCAAACACGCAGTCTGACAGAAGTTTTATACGTTAGACTGCTAAAGAAAAACTACGCAGGCACAAAACTGTTTGTAGGGATTTTAGTTGTACCTGCACACACTGGGCAACATTCTCCCGGCACGCTGATCTGGTTAAGACAGGTGGAGAGACAGTGGACCTCCGAACAGGTGGTCACTCCATTCACACACATACAGGACATGCAGGGACCACTGGATGGAAACCAGGTACTGCCTTCAAGGTGCTCGACGCCATCATAAAAACAGCCTAAGAGAGAGAGAGCTCTGCTTAGTAACACGTATTTTAAAGCCTATCAAAGTATAATCTTATTTTAAAGGGATAGTTCACCCAAAAATGAAAATTCTTCCCAAAAAATCCAAATCCATCTTTAGGAACACAAATGAAGATACTTTTATCTTTCCATTTTCTTTCCATTGAAAGTCTATTCACAAAAAANAAAAAAAAAAAAAAAAAAAAAAATCTGATTCATCAAAACTTTCATAAAGAGATTGTAAAATAAATCCATATTAATCAAGTGCTTTAATCCAAGTCTTCTGAAGAGCCATGATTGCTTTATATGATGAACAGATTTAATTTAGGCTCTTATTCACATAAACATTGATCAGTGAACACCGTTTACAGCATTCCAATTTGGTTCATTCTTGTGTGTTGCGCAATGCGTCTGAGCTTTTGCAAGAACCAATGAGGTTTGTTCTCGTCAAGCAAGTACAGATGAGCTTCTGTTGAAGTTCGCTTATCACTGTTTATATATATATATAAATAAAAGCCTAAATTAAATCTGTTCATCATATAAAGCGATCATGATTCTTCAGAAGACTTGGTTTAAACCCGTCAATTCATATGGATTTATTTTACCATGTCTTTATGAACATTTTGAATAGACTTTCAATGCAGGAACAGAAATTTCTCAGTTCCCTTTCGAGGGAACTGTCGACGCTGCGTAGCAACGCATTGGGAACCTTCTGCGTGATGTCGTCACTGAGGCACTCCTGTATCTAACCAATCGCGTCGTGAGACGTCAGAGACGGGTGACGTCACGGACCAGGAACTATAAAGCATACCCGGATGCAGAGCACGCCAGCTTCTGTTGTCTTCAGCAAGCGCTCCATGTTCCATCCTTGTTTGTCAAAGCATCTGATCTAATATCTCTTCGTCCGAGGACAAGAATATTATCTCGAAAATAAGACACATATATATATAAAATGGCGGAGGACAGACGATTTAAAAGGTGTGTTCATCCCTGTACCAGGTTTATTCCTGACGGGGATACACACGAAATGTGTGTTGTCTGTCTGGGGGTTGAGCATGCACAGGCAGCTCTCGA